>NIVC01004010.1:0-108755 GCA_002269645.1 Macrostomum lignano | reverse complement strand
AAACACACGATCACAAGCAGGCTTAACCCAATTAAGTCCCAACAACAGAATCCCCGAGTCCCAATTCAAGTCCCAACAACAGAGTCCCCGAGTCCCAATTTAAGTCCCAACAACAGAGTCCGAGTCCCAAAAGCTCAAACGGCGCTGTCGCTTTGCCCGCCGCCGCCGACAAAATATCGACCGCCGCCGGCCTCCATAAATTTGTCCTGACCGCTGGCACCGCCGTAGCCGCCCATCGGCTGGGACGCGGCTGCCGCGCCGATGTCAGGGCCGGCGTCGGTGACGTCGCTGAAGACGAGCTGCTCCTCGTCCTCCTTGATGTACATCATGGCAAGGAAGCCGACGGTGAAGGTGCAGGCCAGGCACGCGATGAGCGCCATGGCGTAGGCGAACCCGAGCCGGTTCTGGTCGGGCCGCGGCATCCAGCGGCGGTCGCGGCTCTGGATGGCCATCACAATGAGCTGGAAGGCGATGCAGGCGCCGGCTAGCAGGTGGAAAATCGTGTTGGCCCGCAGCCAGCGCTTTGAGTCGCGATTCAGCACGCGGACAAACTGCGAGCCCATGGCGATGGTGGACAGCAGGATGGAGATGAAGGCGACAATGCCCAGCATCTGCACAGCGTAGTACCAGGGTGGGATGAGCCAGCCGCTGATGCGGGAGAACTCCGGGAAGTAGATGTACCAGCAGCCGAAGTAGGCCTTGGACACGTAGTCTGTGGGGTGCAGGTAGCCGTCAAAGCAGACCTCCCACAGGCCGATGCGCAGGAAGTGGCTGTGATACTCCGGCTGCGACTCCAGCCAGTGCGGCGATACGAAAGCTAAGAAATAGGTTACCATGGCAACGCAGCAGAACAGCAGGGCCAGGTGGAACATGAGGTGGCGCTGCCGGTTGTCCGACTGGAGCGCCTTCATTGTGCAGCAGTTCGGGGTGCGGATGAGCTGGTGAATTGAAGCCTAATGGCGATTTCTAATCGAAGCCTAAGGGCGATTCCTAATTTAAGCCTAAGGGCGATTCCTAATTGAAGCCTAAGGGCGATTCCTAATTGAAGCCTAAGGGCAATTTCTAATTGAAGCCTAATGGCAATTTCTAATTGTAGCCTAAGGGCGATTCCTAATTGAAGCCTAAGGGCGATTCCTAATTGAAGCTTAAGGGCGATTCCTAATTGAAGCCTTACGGGCGATTCCTAATTGAAGCCTAAGGGTAATTTCTAATCGAAGCCTAATGGCGATTCCTAATTGAAGCCTAAGGGTAATTTCTAATCGAAGCCTAATGGCGATTCCTAATTGAAGCCTAATGGCGATTTCTAATTGAAGCCTAAGGGCGATTTCTAATTGAAGCCTAAGGGCAATTTCTAATTGAAGCCTAATGGCAATTTCTAATTGAAGCCTAAGGGCGATTTCTAATTGAAGCCTAAGGGCGATTTGATAAAAGCCAGGAGAACGAAAGCAAAAACGAACATTCGCATATTTTTCTTTATTAAGTTGAAGAAAATAATCGTATTAAAGAAAAAATGCGAATGTTCGTTTTTGCTTTCGTTCTCCTGGCTTTTATCAAACGATGTACCTTACCTCGACTCTACTTTAAGGGCGATTCCTAATTGAAGTCTAAGGGCGATTTCTAATTGAGTCATAAGACAAAAATGCTTTACTGCAATCAGTGTTTATTTCGGCAGTTTGAATTCGCGCAAAAATGATGACACACAACTACTGCAGCTAAAGAGCAATGTTACGAGAAAGCAGAGTTGCACACGAAATATAATAGATTTCCAGTTCAATAATAGAAAACATGAACGTTTAGCATGAGAATATATTCCATATTTGCACTATACAAGGACGCCTAAACTCCCGGTTGCTAAGACTCTATTCTATACCGCAAATATACGAGGCATACAAAGCAAAAGACACGCTACCCGCAGAGACATAAAATGCAAGCAAAAAAGTAACCAACTCCACAGTCCGGCCAATCAGAAGCCGTACTTCCTCTGACTGCTCCGCTGATTGAAGCGCGCGTCAGACCAGGAGTTTTTCAGCTCCAGCTCGCGCTCCTTGGCCTGATAGGCCAGGTAGGTGATCTGGTGCTTCCGCTTCGCCATCGAGCTGGGCTCGGGGCCTTCCGGCTTGTGCCTTGCATCGGCGCCGGCGTTGCGAGTTAACTGTTTCGTCAGCTCGAGCTCGGCGCCGGCCACCTGGTCAGACTGTCGGATGTCGATGATCCCGCCGCTGCCAGCGTCAGCGGCGACGTCGGCGGTGAGCGAGGCGCCGGTGGCCTGGCGGTAGCGGTGCAGCTCGCTGGGCGGCAGACGGCGCCAAGAAGGCTCTGCTGCTGCGGCAGGTTGGAGTCGGCAGGCTCCGCGGCAAACGGCGCTTCGTCATCCACCATCGAAGATGTCGCCGCTGGCAGCTTCGCGCCGGCGGACTCGGTGGCCGGATTGTCGGCCGCATCGGCGGCACGAAGACGCGCCCGGCGCCCTCGCGGACGGCCAGCGCCTTGGGCTTGGGCAGCTGCGCCAGCAGTGACGTGGCGCCGCGCATCTGGCCGGCGGCGGCGGCCGACGCGATCCGGCGACGCTTGACCGCGTCCTCGTCGTCTTCATCGTCGTCCTCGTCAGCGCCGTTGGCGGCAGCGCTCGTTCCAACAGGAGAAGTCGGCGGCGCTTTTGCTGCAGCAGCAGCTGCTGTTGCTTCTGTCTTTGCTGCTTCTGCTGAGCCAGCGATTCGGCCGCCGCGGCTGCTGGCTCCGCCGAAGTCCCCGACCCGGATGTCGCTGGCGCCTGGGCGACGCGGGAACGCGCATTCGCAGATTCTCCTCCACAGTGTCGTCCGCGGCTGCCATCGCGGCCAGGCCATCGGCTGCCTCGACGCCGCCCGCCGCCGCCTCCTGCTGGCGCTCCGCATCGTTCTGGACTGTTTCGGCTTCGTCATCGCGAAATGACGGGCGCCTCCTCAGTGTCAGTGCCTGCCGGCTCCTCTGCGCCTGCCTGGCTGAAGATTTCTTCTCCTCCTGTTTCTGCTGCTGCTGTTCAGCGTCTGACTCGGACTCCGAGTCACTGTTCTCGTACTCCACAAGCATTTCAATTTGCTGTATCAGATATACCAGATTGCTGAAGTGTTTAAGAATGACAGTTTATTACAATTAAATAAATTCAAATATACTAAATCTCGCTAAGAAATCGGTCAATGCTAAAGGGATTAAATATTCGAAAAACTAAAGTTAAGAAGCATCATGGAAGAATCAAAGAAGCGTCATGTAAAAATTAAATGAAGCTATTGTGCTGTGCTGGGGAGAATTACTGAGACGTCAAGGCTCACAGAGAATAACTGAGATTACGGGGGGGGGGGGTTTCTGAGATGTCAAAGCAAAAGTCAGAAGCTACTTCAAAGTACATGTACTTTACTCAATTTTTTATTACATTCTTTGTTGGCTCGCCACGGGGGGGCGCTGATAGAAGAAGAGTCATGTAAAAAATAAAAGTAGCACTATGTATACATAAAAGAAAAGTCATGTCGAAGTTAAAAGATTCATTTGGGAATTGCTACGATTGCAAAGCTTGGAGGGAATCGTTATAGCGCTGTGATTCTTAAAGAAGGAATCACTAAAATGCCAAGGCTTAGGGGAAAAGAATTGCTGAGATTTCAAGGCTTTAGGTTGGGTTAAAGTTAGGTTTAGGTCAGGTTTGGGTTGAGGGTTAGATTTTAGCGGGTTTCAATGTTAACAGGGATTTTTTAGATTTAAAGGTTTATGAGGGGCATCGCTGACATGTCAAGGCTTATGGGGGGAATAGCTGAGATGTCAAGGCTTATGGGGGAATAGCTGAGATTCAAGGCTCACAGGGGAATAAATGAGATGTCAAGGCTAAAGTCAGAAGCTACATGTAGTTTATTGAAAACTTTTTAATACATTATTTGTTGGCTCCTCATGGGAGGGATCACTGATAAAAAAAGCATAATGTAAAAATAAAAGAAGCTTCATGTCAAAGTTAAGAGATTCATTTGGGAATCCCTACGATGTCGAGGCTTGCAGGGAATCGCTATAATGCTGTAGTAGTGCTATAATGACTCTTGAGAGAATTACTGAAATTTCAATGCTTTAGGGTTAGGGTTAGGCTAGGGTTAGAAAGTAGACAGATTTTTTTAAGATTTCAAGGCTTATAAGGGCATCGCTGAGATGTCAAGGGGGGAGTTGATATGTTAAGGCTTGTGGGAGGAATTGCTGACATGTCAAGACTTACAAGGGACTGCTGGGGTAAAATGCAAAGAGACGCTACATGTAGTTTATTAAAACAACTTGTACTGCATTTTTTAGGCTCCCCAACAGGAGGCACTGATTGCTAGTACATATACTAAAAATGTAATGCAAGAAACTTGTCCCATGGAGTCTATTTAAGCATTATAAAGACCAGCAAAAATGCATCACAGGTGTTAAAAATATGATTGAAAATGGCATTAAATGTCTCAGATTTGTAATATATTCAAAATTATTTTGACTTTTGTACATGGTAATTCTATAATTAGTGAAACTAATATCATTTTGAATTATTTGTATTCTTACTTCAAGTACTGCACTGCATATATATGAGCAAATTTAACTATAATAATCAATAATGAAAGACATTTAATAATGAATATGAGTAGACATTATATATACTTTCATATTTTAGTAACAAGCACACTAAGATACTGTCAGGAAGGTGTCCCATGTATGCCAGAGTTTTTGGGCAAAAGTTTAGGTATATACCAAGTATGCCATCAAGTTATAAAGTTATGTTAGTATGCCTATTTGTGTAGCATAAAAATTGTATGCATTTAATGTCAATTGATAGGCCTAGTTTAATTAAAAGCATATATAATATATATAAACTCTAAAACTATATATCAGTCTTGCTTGCAACTTTGTCTTGACCAAAATGCAACCTTAGTTTGCTTTTTTGCAACCTTTTGTTTTTATTTCTTTTAATTTTATTGTGTTTTCTAACTTTGTTTCTTTATGCCTTTTTTCCTCTTCTTTTTTTCTTATTTTAGGGTTGTTATTTTGCAACTATAGTCTAATATAATTTATACGAGCCATATTGATATTGGTTGCCAGTTACAGTTTCACATATATATTTAACAGACATTGGAAAAAATAAATGTGCTATAAACAGAATTAAGATGAGCACTATCATTTTTAAGCGACATGTTTTGCCTCACATCAGGCATCGTCAGGCTCTTAAAATTAGTAACAATTTATTTGTTTATTTATATTTAACAATTAACACTAAGAACAGGTCAATAAAAGTCAGAAATGTATATAAATAAGAGTAGAATATACAGTCTGATGGAGTGCTCACAGAGTTGCAATGAGGGGAGAGAAAGAGAGAGAGGGAAAGAGAGAGAGGAAAAAAATAAACAGAAGCAGGCCCATAAAAAGGAATGGAGATATGGGGGCAATCAGTCCTCAGATCTTTCTATTCTTCATTATTTTGTCTATTGTTAGGTTTCGCGACTTTACCATCAATGAATTTCCTAATGTGGTAATCGAAAGATCTAAGGACTGATTGCACCCATATCTCCATTCTTTTCTATGGGCGTGCTTCTGTTCATTTAAAAAGAACCTCATCAGACATACGCGCGCAACCTTGGGAATCACCCGGCCGTTTCTATTGGCAACACACACATGTAAGTCGCTATTGGCTGAGAGCAGTCACGTGACTACTATTATGTCCAATAGCGACATACACGTGTGTGTTGCCAATAGAAACGGCCGAGTGAATCCCAAGGTTGCGCCCAAGCATGTCATCAGAGCATTTAATAAGTATTTAAATGTGAAGCTCATGGTCATTTTCTGTTGCAAGAAAATTGGTCAATTTGTTAAGAATTTGAAATGCCGCATTCCCAGCTCCTTACAGGCAGGTGTTGTTTATTAATTTTAATTCCCTGGCGACCAGAGTATCACCCACATAGGTGAAACTACCCGATACCTATATGTGAGAAGTAGAGAACATAGGCAAAAGATGTTGGCTATGCACAACCACCTGATGATATGCAAAGAATGCTGTGACAGCCAAATAGATAAAAACTTTTCCACCATCCATACATGCTCAAATGAGTACAGACTGCTTGAAGCCCTATATATAAAACTGCGTAAACCAATCCTAAATAAACAACTTGCCAGCCAATCATGGTGCCAATGCCCTCCTTAGAGATTAGAGTATTCTAGGTGTACACTTATGCTCATCTCACTCTCTCTCTCTCTCCCCTCATTGCAACTCTGTGAGCGCTTCGTGGGACTGTACAATCTACTGTTAATTTATATACATTTCTGACTTTTATCGACCTGTTCTTAGTGTTAATTGTTAAATATAAATAAACAAATAAATTGTTACTAATTTTAAGAGCCTGACAATGCCTGATGCGAGGCGAAACATGTTGCATAAAAAATGATAGCGCTCACCTTAATTCTACTTTTTCTCAGACGTGCAACTTTACCATAGTGCTAGGGGGGCCTATAAACACATATTCATAATTTAAATATGAAAAACAAGATAACTTTTTAAAAGTCATTTATCCTCAGGCCCAAAAGTACATTGATGTTAAAATTATAAATATATATCCTGATTAAGCATTTTTAAGTTCTAGCTATATAGTTTTATAGGCCTAATCCAGATAAATAGAATATATAGATAGATACAATAACAATTATGCAAGGACTACTTAACAACTTTTTTAAAAGACTAAGTGCTCTAAATTTATTTCTAAACCATACCTAAAAGTAGGTAGTGTTATTTTAGTCATGACGCTATGAGTCGTCACTCATGTGGTGTTATTCTTTCAGGGCTTGGATGGACCATCTAATCCAAATCGATAATACAAATTTACCATTACAAAAATTAACTTCCTCATACGCAAATTCAAATGCAAAGCATTAGAATACATAATGCGTAGTAGAATGAGAGAATCTTTAGTATTAAAAACAATACTTTACATCTTGTAATATATTTTATTGTTACTGTTAAATTTATCTTTTAACTTTAAAACTTTGTTTTAGTTCTGCATTTCTAATTCGCAAACTCGGCCAGTTTTTTTCAAGCTTTAAATAGTGAGATGGAGACCCTTCATGTATTCTAAAAAATAACTTCCTGATTTGTATTTTACGTTGTTACGTTGTTACGGTTTTACGTTGATTTTTAATAAGCCATTTAAGCTAACTGGCATCAGAAGCTCAAATATGCAATGCTAATCGCAAAGGTTTTTATAATTAATGCACAATAACATGCATACTAGTTCATGTAGCTGAAGCCAATGAATGCATATCCCCTTGGCTGTCGGTACTTTGCTTAGTAAAAACGATGGAAAAATCGATATAATGATAACTTAGTCGAAAGTTTCTTTACGGTTGTCACCTGGACCTGTCTTCGATTAAATGTGAAAACGACAGATTTATGCTCTTTCGATTTATTTAATGTTTTTTACCTCAAACCACGGGAGGCATTTATGAACATATATATTTAACCAGGCAGAGTCGATAGTTTTATTTAACAATAAGCAGATGAAACACGCTTAAAGTGAATCGTCTCGATGCAAATACATGTACGTTTAGATTAAACGGATGAAAAAGCGAAGTTCAAAAAGCGTTTGAGTAAATATATTGAATTCTCTAGCTAATTGATAAGCGGGTCACAAGAGTTACGAGAAGCATGAAGAAAAAACAGAAACGCACAGGGATATACTAGAAAAATTTTATTAGTAATATTCATAAATATGACACGAAATTAAATATCATAATGAATAAAGCGATTCAAGTCAAGACTTCTAGGTGCCGCTTGCTATTGTGGTCTAGAATTATTACCAAATGCAGGCACCCAAGCAGATCGGTTCCGGACTGAAGCCTCGGGCTTAAATCAGTAATTTGACGCAGAATTTAACAGTTCACCTGCGTAGCGACGAAATTGGAGCCATAGATAAGAAAATGAGGTACAGCATACTCATTATCAGTATCATTATTACATATCATCATAAATTATGAAAACTACGGTAAGCGATAGCTGGTAGCTCACAACACTGGGGCACACAATTTCCATGATAAAAATAAGAAAGAAGTTTGGATGAAATTATTATAAGGGGCGGCGGGATTTAAAGTGGCAATTATGCTAATATTTGCAAGAATTCTCAAGTCCTATCACTTGCTTAGTCGTTATTATGCACTTGCTATGTCGTTACTATGCGGTTGCTATGCCGTTACTATGCGGTTGTTGCTGTTGCTATGTCGTTACTATGCGGTTACTATTTTGTTACCATGCAGTTGCTATGTATTCTGATGCGGTTTCCAGGCTCAAGTGGCCGAAAGACCAGATTATATATCAAGCAAGGCAACCAAAGCGGAGCTTTAGCAGCTCAGCTCAAAGTAACAAAAATGCAGCAAATTAAATTATGAAGAAAGTAATAAATTAGCAAAGCTGGCCAATCAGCAGGTCGCACAGCCGGCCAGCGTACAGCATGGCATGAAACGGAGCCGAGTGCTCCATCACTGCCGAGTCCACCAGGCTGCTCGGCCAGGCAGCCTCGGCGCTGTCGCCCCTGGCCGAGGCGTTGGCCAGCTGCACCCGAATGTCGGCCAGGGACTCGCCGATGCGGGCCCGCTCCTGCTTGTCCAGCGTCTGGGTGTTGGATGAAAGAGTTTGGGAGGACATCAGATGTGCGCATAAACTACTTCCAGTAGCTTATTATACAATAATAATAGTTTAATAATTGATAAAAGCACAGCAACCGACAGCTCAGCCGCAGCTATTGCGCGGCGCATCTGAAGGCTGCGTACGGCTGTTCAGTCCAAGGACTGGGGGGTCCTCAATTCAACCCTCAATTACCTCAGCTAATGCTGGCACCCATTCTACAGCTGGGTGGATTGAAGCAATGCAGAGTATTTATTGCTCAAGGACACAAATTGTTCCGAGTGGATCGAGAATCGAACCCTCGACCTTCCAGTCGTGAGTCTGACGCTCCTAACCACTAGGCCACAACCCCTACAGAAGAACTGCTCAGTCTATAGAAGTTTAAAAGTCTGAGGCCTTAATGGGAGAAAGCTCACGAGAAATTAATAAATGCCACTCGTAACACTCATTCAGTAAAAATGGCTACAAAATTCTTTACATGCTACTGAGCAGCAAGTAGCAAATAGAAATGAATTCAATGGCTATTTTCTACACCAGCAAGTGTGCAATGCAACACCAGGTCGAACGGCTATTAGGCGGGTAGCCCTAATTCGACCAACGATTTGCGCACAGCCAAGCCATGCGAGGCTTTGTTAATCTGGCATTCGTTCGACCGCCAAAAGGTCACTTGGTGCAGTTTCAGCAGCTGGACACAGGGGCGGAGATACAGAATGCCCGATGCATATATGTTATTATGTCCGTAAGCACATATAAATCAAACTAATGAAAATGTACAAAGCAACACCAGGCCAATTGGAACCAAACACAGCCAATTGACCAACGATTTGTGCTTAGCAGGGCAGCGAAGCCCCAGCTAGTTTAGCATTCTTTCGACCGCTAGAGGTCACTGCAAGGCCAGCTGGTGAGCTGCGCCAGGCAGACGCTGAAGCGGAGATACAGAATGCCGGCTGGGTGTGATCTGTGCCAGCTGGGTGTGATCTTTGCCAGCTGGATGTGATCTATGCCAGCTGGGTGTGATCTGTGCCAGCTGGGTGTGATCTTTGCCAGCTGGATGTGATCTATGCCAGCTGGGTGTGATCTGTGCCAGCTGGGTGTGATCTGTGCCAGCTGGGTGTGATCTGTGCCAGCTGGGTGTGATCTGTGCCAGCTGGGTGTGATCTATGCCAGCTGGGTGTGATCTGTGCCAGCTGGGTGTGATCTGTGCCAGCTGGGTGTGATCTGTGCCAGCTGGGTGTGATCTTTGCCAGCTGGATGTGATCTGTGCCAGCTGGGTGTGATCTGTGCCAGCTGGGTGTGATCTGTGCCAGCTGGGTGTGATCTTTGCCAGCTGGGTGTGATCTGTGCCGGTTGGATGTGATCTGCGCCGGTTGGATGTGATCTGCGCCAGCTGGGTGTGATCTATGCCAGCTGGGTGTGATCTGGCATCATCTGTGCCAGCTGGGTGTGATCTGTGCCAGCTGTGTGTGATCTGTGCCGGCTGGGTGTGATCTGACATCATCTGTGCCAACTGGGTGTGATCTTTGCTAGCTGTGTGTGATCTGCGCCGGTTGGATGTGATCTGCGCCGGTTGGATGTGATCTGCGCCAGCTGGATGTGATCTGTGCCAGCTGGGTGTGATCTGTGCCAGCTGGGTGTGATCTGTGCCAGCTGGGTGTGATCTGTGCCAGCTAGATATACTCGGGATCAGCGGGATCGGGACTCTCGGACTCAGGACAGAAATCCCTGGGAAATTCTGAATAGAAGTTGTGGTACATAAAAAAAACTGGCATTCTCAGACAGTGAGCACAAAAAACTCACGGGAGCGGACAGATACAGCTTGTAGAAGCACAGCTCAATGAGGTAGCGCCATTCCACAAAGATATTGGCCTCCTCCCGCTGGTACATGGTCTGCTGATGGCACTCGCGCAGACGCAGCCGGCAGGCGGTGGACATCCGCTGCACCAGGCCGGCCAGAGTGCGCACCAGCCAGTCGCAGTCGTGCCGGCGTCCAGCTCCTTAGCGCCAGCCGGCCTGGCCACAATGGGATGCGTGAGCGCCAGGCCGGAGATGCGGTGGTGGGACAGGGCGGGCAGCCAGCCGCAGCGGTACACGATGGAGCAGGCCAGCACCCGCACAGCCGTGGACTCGTCAAACAGCATGCGGAACAGGATCTCGCGGACTCGCTCGTCCTCAGTCTGGGCCCGGCTCTGCGCCCACAGCCGGCCGCTCACCAGAATCAGCAGCGCGTTGGCGGCCGACAGGCGGAGGTCCTCGCTGATCGAGTAGTCGGAGAAGCGGTTCAGGTAGGCCAGGAGGTCCTGGCAAGCGGCCTTGTCGAACAGCGTGTTCACCAGGTGGCTCTGCAGCAGGATCAGCGACGAGAACCGCTCGCTCGGGCAGTCGGACGGCAGCTGACGAAGCTGGTCGCTGATGAAGGCCAGGTACTCCTGTTGTTGAAGACAAGATGCCAGCTGGTAAGGTTGAGGCATTCATATCCACAAACAGGGAATCCCGATAAATACAGATTTATGAATACTTTCTAAAAGCCAAGAATCCCATCTCAGAGCCATGAATCTCATCTCAGAGTCATGAATCTCATCTCAGAGTCATGAATCTCATCTCAGTGTTAAGAATCTTATCTCATAGTCAAGAATCTCATCTCAAAGTCAATAATCTCATCTCACAGTAAAGAATCTTATCTCAGAGTCATGAATCTCATCTCAGAGTTAAGAATCTTATCCCAGAGTCAAGAATCTCATTTCACAGTCAAGAATCTCATCTCAGAGTCAAGAATCTCATCTCACAGTCAAGAATCTTATCTCAGAGTCGAGAATCTCATCTTAGAGTGAAAAATCTCATCCTAGAGTCAAGAATCTCATCTCAGAGTCAAGAATCCCATCTCAGAGTTAAGAATCTCATCTCAGCGTTACGAATCTCATCTCGGAGTTAAGAATCTCATCTCTGAGTGAAAATCTTATCTCAGAGTCAAGATTGTCATCTCAGAGTCGAGAATCTCATCTTAAAGTCAAGAATCTCATCTCAGAATGAAGAACCCCACCTCAAAGTCAATAATTTAATGGCGAAGCTAAAATCCCAAGTCAAAAATCCCTATGCAGGTCAAGAACTGTATCTTTATCTATAACGTTAGTTTATCTCCAACCCGACGAAACTTCGGGAAATTTGACACAATGAAAAAGAAATGGACACCATATTGCCATACGTTTTGTTAATGAAACAGAGAGCAATGTACAAAGCAACACCAGGCCAATTGGAACCAAACACAGCCAATTGACCAACGATTTGTGCTTAGCAGGGCAGCGAAGCCCCAGCTAGTTTAGCATTCTTTCGACCGCTAGAGGTCACTGCAAGGTCAGCTGGTGAGCTGCGCCAGGCAGACACTGAAGCGGAGATACAGAATGCCGGCTGAGTGTGATCTGTGCCAGCTGGGTGTGATCTTTGCCAGCTGGATGTGATCTGTGCCAGCTGGGTGTGATCTGTGCCAGCTGGATGTGATCTGTGCCAGCTGGGTGTGATCTGTGCCAGCTGGGTGTGATCTGTGCCAGCTGGGTGTGATCTGTACCAGCTGGGTGTGATCTATGCCAGCTGTGTGTAATCTTTGCCAGCTGGGTGTGATCTGTGCCAGCTGGATGTGATCTGTGCCAGCTGGGTGTGATCTGTGCCAGCTGGATGTGATCTGTGCCAGCTGGGTGTGATCTGTGCCAGCTGGGTGTGATCTGTGCCAGCTGTGTGTGATCTGTGTCAGCTGGGTGTGATCTGTGTCAGCTGGGTGTGATCTGTGCCAGCTGAGTGTGATCTGTGTCAGCTGGGTGTGATCTGTGCCAGCTGGGTGTGATCTGTGCCAGCTGGGTGTGATCTGTGCCAGCTGGGTATGATCTGTGCCAGCTGGGTGTGATCTGTGCCAGCTGGATGTGATCTGTGCTAGCTGGGTGTGATCTGTGCCAGCTGGGTGTGATCTGTGCCAGCTGGGTGCTCCCAGGATTCTCTACTCACGATTGGGATTCTCCACTTGAGGATTGGGATTCTCGGCTTTGAGATGGTGAGTCTCAGACAGCAGACTGTGACTTGAACTAGAATAAATCTGAATTTTTTATTTCCGGATGCTTGCCTTGAGATACCCGGTAGCGAAGAATCCCTGATTATAGGTGACCAGCATAGCCAGCACCCTGACGGCCAGGTTGCTGGTGAGACACTGCTCAGGCGGCTGCCCAATCGCATAGTCGATGAGGTCCTGCGGCGAGCAGACGGCCTTCGGCATGTCCTCGGTGACCCCGCGCCGGCCAGACAGAGCCAGCTTCATCCGCTGCTCCTTCAGCTGGTCCTGCTGGGTGAGGAAGTGCTGAGTGGTCTCCTCGGAGCTGGCGGCCAGCGACTTGAACAGGTAGCCGGGGTCCCAGCGGACATTCTCGAAGATGTTGGGGTGCTCCATGGACAGCTCGGTGAGCTCCTGGTCGAACATGTCGAAGAAGATGTCGGGCGGAGCCGCTTTCCCAGTCGGCGCCAGGCTGTTTGGCAGGTTGAGGCTGACGCCGGGGTCGTGGCGCTTCATCAGGAGGCGGAGCAGTCGGAGACTCTCGCGAGCTAGGAACCAGCTCTTAAAGGTGATGAGCACAAGCAGGAGGTCGACAATGACGGACAGGATGACCGACAGGTCCTGGTGACCGGAGAGGCCGAGGGCCAGTCGCTGACATAGCAGGATGTGACCGTGCAGCGAGTTGGCGCTGCGGTGCAGGCTGGAGAGATTGTGCACCTGCGGGGAGTTGGGGGCGGGGCTGCCTCCGTGTACTCAGTGCCTAGTGGCAGTAGACTAATCTCTACCTTTATTATCTCTAATTTCAGCCAAGTATCTCCGATCTCGGCAAGATATCTCTAATCTCAACCATAAGCATCTCAAATCTCAGCCAAGTATCTCCAGTCTCAACCGTACTATACGAAATCTAATCTCAGCTAAGCATCTCTGATCTTAGCCAAGTATCTCCGATCTCAGCCAAGTATCTCCAATCTCAGCCAAGTATCTCTACTCTCAGTCAAGTATCTCCAATCTCAGCCAAGTATCTCTGATCTTAGCCAAGTATCTCTACTCTCAGTCAAGTATCTCCAATCTCAGCCAAGTATCTCTGATCTTAGCCAAGTATCTCTACTCTCAGTCAAGTATCTCCAATCTCAGCCATGTATCTTCAATATTAGCCAATCATCTAAAAGCTTATCAGATATTAAAGTATCTGTACTAAAGGTAGATCACACTCAAAGTATTTCTTATCACACTAAAGTTGTATTTTACTGTACTCTTTGAATTTCTATAATCCCAAACCCACTACTTCAAGTAACACCCCAGAAGTCGCACATGGGCGCTGAGCAGGTCCAGCCGCACTTTGGGCGGAGCGAACGATACCAGGGACTTGGCGGCCATGAGGCGGATGGCGTACACCGGACTGGACAGCAGCGTCACCAGGGGCTGTCGGAACGGCTCGACATTGTCCAGCAGGGCGGTCGGAGGATCCGGCGATAGCTGCGACAGGAAGGACAGCACAGGCACCGTGGCCTGGTGGGCAATGAACTTGGCGCTGCTGGGATTGGCGCCGCGCACCAGCACCTCCAGGAAGCAGCGCTGCAACCGAGGATAGGCCGAGAAGAACTCAGTCGGCGTGATGTGCGGCCGGCCGACGCCCAGCATCCGCTGGGACAGCGCGCCAAGCAGCTGGACGCAGGCGTTGCGCACCGCCCAGGAGCGGTCGGAGAAGTTGGTCAGGGTGGCCCGGGTGATGGCCTCGTGGTGCCTCGTGGTGGCATTGTACAGGGCCGCTTCGCGAACCACTGCACGCAGCAGGTTCAGGGCGTGCACCTTCGGGCTGTCCACCTGGGAGATGGCGAGTGAGGGAATGGAGACAGCTGAAGAAACAGCAATGCAGACCTTCCACTCTCGAGTGCTTTGCAATGGCTCTGGCAAAGGCTTTTGGAGCGATTCTTCTAATGGATTGGGGCGATTTTTTGATAGATTTGGGTGATTCTCTAAAAGATTGGGCGATTCTCTGATGGACTGGGGGATTTTCAGATGGATTGGGGGATTTTCAGATGGATTGGGGGATTCTCTGATGGGTTGGGGGATTCTCTGATGGATTGGGGCGATTCTCTGATGGATTGGGGCGATTCTCTGATGGACTGGGGGATTTTCAGATGGATTGGGGGATTTTCAGATGGATTGGGGCGATTCTCTGATGGGTTGGGGGATTCTCTGATGGATTGGGGCGATTTTTCTGATGGATTGGGGATTCTCTGATGGATTGGGGGATTTTTCTGATGGATTGGGCGATTCTCTGATGGATTGGGGCGATTCTTCCGGGGATTTAGGGAATAAACAGGATCAAGGGGCGTTTACGGGGGATGCGACTGTGAGTAATGCTTGGAGCCAATTTAAACAAAGCTGCGTGGGCAGAACTTTTGAGAGGCCCACCTTATCGCTGCCTCCTTCGGCCTCGTCCTCCGCAGTCGCCTTATCGGCCGTGGTCGACTCAACGCAGCGCAGCAGCCGGGCCACCGTCCGGTCCAGCAGCGGCTCCGACCACTGGCCGGCGCACACTGCCGACAGCACGGAGGTCAGTAGCAGCGGCAGGCCGGCGCTTCGCCTGGTTACCGAATAGCTTGCCGTTTCCATAGCAACCAGCGGCGCGTTGACCAGCTCGCCTGGCAGGTCGGCCAGCTCCTGTCGCCACCGGATCAGCTGGCAGAATTCGCGCAGCGAGTTGGCCACCGCCTCGATGGTGCCTCGGTGCCGACTGCCCGTCACCACGGCGGCCAGCCGGCGGCCGACGCGGCGCACGCCGTCCAAATCGATGTCGGCATCGGCGACGCGCAGGTGGGCGGCGCACAGCTGGACCAGCAGGTCGGCAGCCATGGCCAGGTTGCGCCAGGCCCAGGCCAGGATGCGCTGGTAGTGGGGCGACAGCCGGGCGCCGGACAGCAGGTCCTCGTCCAGGTCGGCGTCCACCTGATGGCGGTTGGCGCGGGTGATTGCGTGGGGGCGCCTGAGATAACAGGGCTTGAGTTCGTTGGATTTTTATCTAAATTTATAAGATTTCACAATCGTGAATTATGGAATCGAGGATTATGGGTTATTGGGATTTCAGAATCGAGGATTATGGGTAATTGGGATTTCAGTATCGAGGATTATGGGTTATTGGGATTTCAGTATCGAGGATTATGGGTTATTGGGATTTCAGTATCGAGGATTATGGGTTATTGGGATTTCAGAATCGAGGATTATGGGTTATTGGGATTTCAGTATCGAGGATTATGGGTTATTAGGAATTCAGAATCAAGGATTATGGGTTATTAGGAATTCAGAATCAAGGATTATGGGTTATTGGGATTTCAGAATCGAGGATTATGGGTTATTGGGATTTCAGAATCAAGGATTATGGGTTATTGGGATTTCAGTATCGAGGATTATGGGTTATTGGGATTTCAGAATCGAGGATTATGGGTTATTGGGATTTCAGTATCGAGGATTATGGGTTACTGGGATTTTGAGAACCTAACGAATGGCATGGTTAAGCACCACTTACCCCGGCCGCCTTCTCAATCGCCCGCCCGAGCTCCTCGAACGACGGCGCCGCATCGGCTGACCAGTCCGCGACTTCGCCTCCGCCTTCGCCGCCGCCTCGGAAGCCCATGACGGACATCAGCGAGGTGATCAAGTCGAAGCACAGCGCGGTGGCCTCGTTGAACAGCTGCCGTTGCACAGCCGGTCCTCGGTTGACCTCGCCGCCACCCCGGCTGAGGTACAGGCCGGCCGCCAGCAGGTAGCCGTGGCCGGTGCACTCGGAGGCCGCTGCGGCAGGCTCGGCCTTGGCTTTGGCCAGGGCGGCCGCCACCGCGTCCAGGCAGTAGCGCAGCGGCTCGGCGCCGCCGACATCCACGGCGGAATTGGCCAGCAGGTAGGCGAGCACCCGGCCGGCTCCGTGGAACTGCTCGGCGTCCGGCGAATGGCACCGGCGGAGCAGCAGCGGCAGCAGGCGGTCCAGACTGGCCGGGCCGGTCTGCGGCAGGCGGGCCATGGGGTAGTGCTCAGTCAGCAGGCCCAGCATGCTGTCCTGGATGTCCCGTGAGCAGTGCAGCGCCGAGCGGAGCAGGCGGCCAACAACGCGTTCAGCGGCTTCCGGACCGTCCATGGGAGCGCCGAAGCGGCGGAACGCCTCGCGAAGGAATTCGGTCACCTGCGGTGGGAGTGGGGAAGCGTGGGATGCATGGCGCTCTTAGTGATGGGAAAATGGGATATTAGAATTTCTAGAGTGGGATTATTGGGAATAGACGGGATATTGGGATTTTCAGAGTGGGATTATTGGGGACGAGTGTGGGGTCTTGGGATTTCCAGAGTGGGATTATTGAGAATATACGGGATCTTGAGATTTCCAGAGTGGGATTATTGAGAATAGACACGATCTTGGGATTTTCAGAGGGGGATTATTGAGAATATACGGGATCTTAGGATTACCAGAGTGAAATTATTGAGAATATACGGGATCTTGAGATTTCCAGAGTGGGATTATTGAGAATAGACACGATCTTGGGATTTTCAGAGGGGGATTATTGGGAATATACGGGATCTTAGGATTTCCAGAGTGGGATTATTGAAAATTGGTGGGATCTTTGAATTTCCAGAGTGGGATTATAAGAAATGGGTGGGATCCTAAGATGGCCCAGATCGTCAATAAGAGTCACCTTGTCCAGCACTTCGCTAGGATAGCCGCGTTTCTTCATTCCTGACGAGCTGCCAAAATAGTGCGTGCAGGCGATCTGCAGGTACTCAATGCAGGTGCGCTGGCGCTGGTAGCAGGCCCCAGGAAACCACACGTCGCTATCCAACAGCTGATGAACGAACTGCGCCAACAGTTTCACGTTGCTAAGCAAAGCATCCGGCGAAGTCTTCGACGGGTCGTCCTCGAACACCAGGAACTCCTCGGCGCTGTCGGTCTTGTCGCCGGAGTTGGCGCCAATCACGGCGGCGGAGGAGACGATGGCGTCGAACTGGGCAATCCGCGTCGCCACGGAGATGTCGGGCAGCAGGCAGTGCACCAGCCGGGAGGCGCCGCCGCCATCGTCGTACTCCTCTGCCCCTTCAGCCGCCGCCAGTTCAGCCGGCGGCTCAGCGGCCAGGCGGGTGCTCAGCTCCGGCAGTGCCTGGATGCAGCCGTCCTTCACCTGCTGGCAGACGGACCGGAAGCAGGCCAGGAGGCGCTGGCGGAACGGCGGCTGGTCGGAGTTCATGTTGAGGCAGAAGAACTCCAGGATCATCTTCAGCGACTGCGGCGTGATGTGGCACGTCTGGGTGCGGCAAGGGGACACAGTCTTTATAAAGTTAATTACACAACATATCGGCAATTTCAAACACAGTCAGGGGCAGGCAACTAACCGGCTTGTTGCTCAGACAGAGCACCTCCAGTGCAGCCGCCCTGGTCTGCTCATCGCAGTGGATGAGGGCCATTCTCAGATCAGCCATGCGCATTCTAGGCAGGCAGCCGCGCAGCTTGCAGTGCTTGGCCACGCTGCACCAGCACTGAATGTCGAAGAAGTTCCCGTGCGGATTGTTGCCGTCCGGTAGTTCCCGGGCGCTGAAATTGAAACTCGTGTCGGCGGCGATGTACACGGGCAGGATCAGGGAGCAGAAGTTGCGCTGCGACAGCTGCGACATGTGGCGCATCCGGTGGCACATGTCCGGGAAGATCTGGGCTAGCAGGTCCGTCTTGCCGCGCTGGGTCAGCGCCCCGGCGATGACGCCAAAAAGACTGGCAGCGGCGCTGGCGGTGTAGTTGACGTCCAGAGCGTCAACCAGGCGGCTGCAGAGGCCGATGATGCGGATCTCGTCTAGCAGCGGCACCAGCGCAGACCAGAAGCGCAGGGCGCCGCGGCACAGCATGGGCATTGTCCAGAGCTCGTCAATGAAGGCAGCCAGGGCGGGATTGGGCGAGCCGGAGTCTGTGGACCAGTTAGCCACGATGCAGTGGAAGATCTTCACGGTCAGGTTGGGCACAAAGTACAGCGGGGAGTCCCAGAAGCCCAGCAGGCGGCGCAGGATCGACTGCAGCACGGCCGGGGCGGTGAAGAAGTTGCGCTGCTGCTGCTGCGAGCCGCCCGCTGCCTCCGCTGGAGCCGGCGGAGTTGCGGCGGACTCGCCAAGGCTGAGCAGACTCAGCAGGCAGGTGAGGCAGTGGAACACCAGGTCCTGCTGCTTCAGCCCGGAGTACAGCGTCTCCAGCAAGATGTCGGCGCTCTCCTCCGTGAGGCTGGGCTCGTGCGCGGTGACCAGGCCCTGGATGAGGCAGATCTGCACCGGCAGCGCGGAGCCTGGAATGGGGCGGAGGAGAAGCTTTCACTGACTAACTAACTGACTGACTGACTGACTGGCTGACTGATTGACTGACTGACTAAATGACTGACTGACTGACTAACTAGCTAACTCACAAATAAAAATTGCATGAGGGCTGCAGACACCATGGTGCCCACAATCAGCGCCGAGGCTATCTCTGCCCATTCCGCAGACTCCTGAGCGCACACAAGCGCGCCAATACTGTACTCACGGCACGCACTCATACACACGCTCACACAGGGTGTACAGTGGCCCTGAATTGTTCGGCTTAGCTTAACAAATTAAACAAGTGTCTTACAGGCAAAGTACTCCAAAGCTTTGGACAGATTACATCCCAGATAGTGCTTTTTCAAAGCGATGAATGCGGAGCCGGCCTTGCAACGATTGGACAAACTATTGGTCTGCAATGTCAATGGTTTAGGAATTGCACATGCTGATGAATTTGACTTATTCGGGGAGACTTTTAGAGGCTAAGGCTACATATTTCATATACAAAATAAAACTTACATCGCTATTCAAGTAGCACTCAAGGAACTGCAGTTTCTCCTGCACAGCTGCAGAGTCCATGCCAACAGGGCTGTTGTCAGCGCTGGCGTCAGCAGCCTGCTGCTCCTTCTGCTTGCAGGCGGTGTACACATCCTGCGGTTAAAGAATGGTATTTGGCAGTGTTGTTTTTTGAAATGCCAGCGTCTCCGGTGCTTGATCGGATTAGTCTATGGCTCAAACTACCAGGGACTCTCGCTATCAGTTGGGTAGTCTATAGCTTAAAAGGAACTCTTGCTATCAGTTGGTTGGTTTATGGCTTAAACCACCGGGGACTGTTGCTATCAGTTGGTTAGTCTATGGCTGAAAATACCAGGAACTCTGGCTATCAGTTGGTTAGTCTATGGCTGAAAATACCAGGAACTCTGGCTATCAGTTGGTTAGTCTATGGCTGAAAATACCAGGAACTCTGGCTATCAGTTGGTTGGTTTATGGCTTAAACTACCAGGGACTGTTGCTATCAGTTGGTTAGTCTATGGCATTAGCTGCCATGAACTCAAGCCATAATTTTGTTAGTCTATGGCTGCTGTAAGCATCTCAGACCCTCAATAAATAGTCTATGGTTCAAGCTGCCAATGACTCAGGCCAATAATTACACAAGCAGTTGTAAAGCCTACATAAAAGGCAGTCAGCGCACACTCACATTAATAACCTGGCGAAGCGCCTTATCAATACCCGATGACATTTTCAGTTTAAATTAACAATTCCAAAAGCGCGGGCGCGTCCGTTTCGGAGATCGCAGGTCAGTCAGTAAGCTGATAAGCGTGAAATTAATTTACAACGCTTGCTCTGGAAAAAATGTTTAAAAGTTTATTAGAAGATATGCTATAATATTTTTATTACACTACGTATAATTGACTGCAATAAAAATAACCAATGAGATAAGAATCAACTTTTAATTAGTGATAAAGATATTGTTTCACGATATATTTTTTTATAAAAATGGATCACATTAACGCAATAGCAGCCAAGAAAACTTAACAAGGTAAAAAAATTACAAATACACGAATATGGGCGTACGGCTTTGTTTTGCAAAGTAAAAACTCAAACCTTCTCTAGGAAACTAAGTGACCCGTTTTACTCTGAAATCGTAATAATTGTATAACTGTCATTGATTCTTAAATCCGTGGGGAATAAAAGTGACTAGAAAAACACAGCATGCAGAGTCAGGACGGAATCAGTGCATCAAGCAGCTCAAACTCAGAAAGCAGTAATTTTCAAGCAGTCTGTTGGAACAGAATTTGGCGATATGTATAGAAATATAGGCACGGAAATTAGTTTATAAGTAAACAAATAGCTCTTGGAATTTTGTTATTGGGAAGGGAAACAGGACTGGAAAAGTGGGGATGAAAGATGGAGACGACAGAGAGAATAGAAGGAAGAAAGGAAGACAGAATAGATAGGAGTTACGGAGAAAGGAATAGATAAATAGGGAGGAAGAATAGATACGAGATGGAGAGGGAGAATAGATGGGAGATGAGGAGAATAGATGGGAGATGAGAATAGATGGGAGATGAGGAGAATAGATGGGAGATTCAGAGGAAGAATAGATAGGAGATGGGGAGGGAAAATAGATGGGAGATGGGTAGGGAGAATAGATAGGAGATGGAGAGGGAGAATAGATGGGAGATGGGTAGTGAGAATAGATGGGAGATGGGGAGGGAGAAGAGCTACAGTAAGGGGATAAGAGAAGTGAGACATTACAGTAGTTTGAGTATCACAGTTTGCATTTTCACTTCCAAGTGCCACTCGCGCTGCCGCCGCTGCTGACGCTGAAGCCGCTGCCGCCGCCGCCGCTCATGGAGCCTCGAATGCCGGCGCCTCGAGAGCCGACGGCGGTGGCGGCGGACCTGGGAAAGCCGGCCTTGCCCCGCTCCGACGCCAAGAAGTCCATCTGGGCCAGCTCCTCATCGTACAGCAAGTCGAAATGGCCGAGGTTCTCTCTGGCCGGCACTTTGCTCCAGCGAACGTCGGGCCCCTCGCCGGGCGGTATGACGATGTTGATGACATCGTTGATGAGCTTGTGCTTCATGACGCGGTCGTGAGACGTTGTCGAAGACAGCGAAGGCGACGCGTTGACTTCGATCAGCCAGGGCTTCAGGTTGTTGTCGATGATGATGTCGTAGCCGTAGCACTCGAAACAGTGCCTGTCGTTGGCCATGACGCTGGAGACGGCCTGCGAGTTGAGACAGTTAGATTGGTGTTTCCTGTCACCTGCACAGATCTAGAACTTCACCTGCATAGATCTAGAGCCTCACCTGTATAGATCTAGAATCCCACCTGCACAGATCTAAAACCTCACCTGCACAGATCTAAAACCTCACCTGCACAGATCTAAAACCTCACCTGCACAGATCTAGAAGCTCACCTGCACAGATCTAAAACCTCACCTGCACAGATCTAGAAGCTCACCTGCACAGATCTAGAACCTCACCTGTATAGATCTAGAACCCCTATCTGCACGGATCTACATACACCATTACTTAAAAAATTTTAATCTCACACCTGCAAATCTAGAATCTTACATCTGCAAGTCTAGAAGCTCACACATGCAAATCTGGAATCTCACACCAACAAATCTAGAAGCTCACACATGCAAATCTGGAATCTCACACCTATGTAAATTACCCTCACATGAGCTCACCTTCAGCGAGTGAATAATCAGCCAGTTCATATCGTCAAACAGCCGATCGGACACAGCTTTGCCGCGAGTGCCCTCCAGAAAAGTGCGCAAATTCTGCACAGTCCATTTTCCGCCGTGCACTGCGTTGTACTCGTTCCCGTGCTTCTGAATGGACACATTAGTCAGATGGGCGAACATGTTGTCCAGGTCCTGCGAGCTGGGCGTGTACTTTACTGTGCAGAATCGGCAGAAGCCCAGCTGGTACAGGTAGGCCTTCAGCGGCCGGAATGACGTCACCAGCACGTAGATTCGCAGGTCAAATTTTTTGCCACCAATTAGCAATGGATTTTCAATGTACTTTGAAATCACGTAGGTGTCCTTGGCTGACACGGCTTGGAACCTAGGGGATTAGATTAGCAGGTCGATTGTGGCTTAAGTGGATAATTGTTGTACAGAAGAGCAATGAAAAGTGAGGGTGATAGCTGGAAACTGGGGGTATAATGAACTCTGGAAGATAATGAACAGGTGGTTATGAATAGGTGATGGTAATAAACAGGACGATGACAATATTATTAATGAACAGGTGAGGTTAATGACAGATGACGTTAATGAACAGGTGAGGTTGATGACAGATGATGTTAATGAACAGGTGAGGTTAATGAACAGGCGAGGGCAATGAACATGTGAGGTTAATGAACAGGTGAGGTTAATGAACAGGTGAGGTTAATGAACAGGTGAGGTTAATGAACAGATGAGGTTAATGAACAGGTGAGGTTAATGAACAGGCGAGGGCAATAAACACGTGAGGTTAATGAACATGTGAGGTTAATGAACAGATGAGGTTAATGAACATGTGAGGTTAATGAACAGGTGAGGTTAATGAACAGGTTAGGTTAATGAACAGGTTAGGTTAATGAACAGATGACGTTAATGAACAGGCGAGGTTAATGAACAGGTTAGGTTAATGAACAGGCGAGGGCAATGAACACGTGAGGTTAATGAACATGTGAGGTTAATGAACAGGTGAGGTTAATGACAGATGATGTTAATGAACAGGCGAGGTTAATGAACAGGTTAGGTTAATGAACAGGCGAGGGCAATGAACACGTGAGGTTAATGAACATGTGAGGTTAATGAACAGGTGAGGTTAATGAACAGGTTAGGTTAATGAACAGGTTAGGTTAATGAACAGGTTAGGTTAATGAACATGTGAGGTTAATGAACAGGTGAGGTTAATGAACAGGTTAGGTTAATGAACAGGTGACGTTAATGAACAGATGACGTTAATGAACAGGCGAGGTTAATGAACAGGTTAGGTTAATGAACAGGTGAGGTTAATGAACAGGCGAGGGCAATGAACACGTGAGGTTAATGAACATGTGAGGTTAATGAACAGGTGAGGTTAATGAACATGTGAGGTTAATGAACAGGTGAGGTTAATGAACATGTGAGGTTAATGAACAGGTGAGGTTAATGAATATGTGAGGTTAATGAACAGGTGAGGTTAATGAACATGTGAGGTTAATGAACAGGTGAGGTTAATGAACATGTGAGGTTAATGAACAGGTTAGTGTAGTGAGCTGCTAGTTTATGGTTAGGCGTCGCCCTTGTCAGCTGTTCCCTCGCCCTCGCCCTGGGTTGCTGTCTGCTGCTGGTCAGCTTCCCGCCCCCCTTTTTGTCTGCCTGTTGTCGCCCGCCCTTTTGTCGCTCGGTTGCGTCTCTGTTCTCAGCCCCCAGCCTCTCGGCTGTGGGCTGTCTCTGTTTCGCTCCCGTCCCGTTTTCCCTGTCTTGTGAGCAAGTCACATGACAGTTCTTGCGTTCTTTGAGTCTTAAAGTGCAGTAAACATGTTTACGGCACTCGTTGGCCCTGTTTACCGGGGGAGTCACGTGCTTTCGGACCCCTCCCTTCTCTAAGGTGAGAAGTGACTCATGTTGCTAAAAATAGCAACTGAGTCACAGCCGCGTGTACTCTGGCCGGGGACCTCAAGTGACGTCAGTTCTAAAAATAGAACGAGTCACGAGGTCTTCTGCGTGGGTGTTTCCCGGCTATAAATAGGAGCCCTCTCCCCCTTGTTTCCGTCAAGGAGTCTAGTTCTGTGCTAGTCTTGTTCTTCCCGAGATCACGTCCTGAGTGTCTGAGTCCTCTGCATACATTGAGTCTGTTCGTATTGGTCTGACTGAGACCCGACTAAAGCGCCCCAAGCCTACGAGAGACTAACTCAGCCCTCCCTCTGCCATCCAAGCCCGGCAGGTACTGCTGACGAGACGCCTAGTACGTTGAACTGCAATTCTGCACTAGGTGCTGTTTTCGTTGACTTCGTTATTTCGTTCCGACGGGAAGCTCACCTCACCGAAGGCCGAGACCTGAAGGAACTGGTGGCAGCACTTCCTACGCTACTAAGAGTTAAGAAGGCTTCTGAGTGAGAGGACGGAGCCCAAGTCACTGCGCCGTACAGCAGGACAACCACAGGTACAACATTAGGTTAATGAACAGATGACGTTAATGAACAGGCGAGGGCAATTAACACGTGAGGTTAATGAACAGGTGAGGTTAATGAACAGGCGAGGTTAATGAACAGGCGAGGTTAATGAACAGGTTAGGTTAATGAACAGATGACGTTTATGAAAAGGCGAGGTTAATGAACAGGTGAGATTAATCAAGTGAAAATGAAATCACTCACCGCCAGCCTTGCCATCGCGCGACCACTTCTTCAGCTGGGACAGCTTGTTAATAAGAAATATCCCAATGCCGCGAGCCTTGCCGCACGGCTTCATGATCCACGTGCTGGTGGGATGCTTCTTGAACTCCTCAGCAAACAGATTATAATCCTGCGGCATCATAAAGGTGATTGGGATGAAGTCCAGGTGCACGTATCGTCCTGTGTCATCTTTCTCAGCTAGCGGGTTGCCTTCGCGTTCCAGATCTCGACGGTAGCGTTTGATGTTCTTGACCATCAGGTCCTTGCGCGTCAGCTCGTAGTGGTTGGGGAAGTGGTTGAGCACCCTGCACAGTGGGATCAGGGTGCAGCTCACAGTGACTGGGGAAGTGGTTGAGCACCCTGCACAGTGGGATCAGGGTGCAGCTCACAGTGACTGGGGAAGTGGTTGAGCACCCTGCACAGTGGGATCAGGGTGCAGCTCACAGTGACTGGGGAAGTGGTTGAGCACCCTGCACAGTGGGATCAGGGTGCAGCTCACAGTGACTGGGGAAGTGGTTGAGCACCCTGCACAGTGGGATCAGGGTGCAGCTCACAGTGACTGGGGAAGTGGTTGAGAACCCTGCACAGTGGGATCAGGGTGCAGCTCACAGTGACTGGGGAAGTGGTTGAGCACCCTGCACAGTGGGATCAGGGTGCAGCTCACAGTGATCGGGGAAGCAAAAGGCAAGAGTCCCAACTGGACTCACTGGTCATCGCTCAGTCTGTAACCATTTTCCACGCTGAAAATGTTGCGCACATTGTGGACGGTGGCCCAGTAGAAATTCCATTCCTCATCAGGGGCAACGCACTGCCAGCCGCGATTTTCGAAATTATTAATTAGCACAGATTTGTCAAAGTCGCAGGCGTATTTCACTTTAGACATGTCTTTGCGGCTGAAAAATAAGGTCGATAAATTTATAGACTACTTTTAGTAGCGAATGTTAATGATTCGATTGTTAACTCGTCTTATGGAATGTGCGATGCACGCTATTCATGAAAGCCAAGCAATGGTCACTTTGACCTAAAGCAAAGCTGGTGTGTCACTGACACACGCTGTAACACAAAATGAAAGCTGGTGTGTCACTGACACACGCTGTAACACAAAATGAAAGCTGGTGTGTCACTGACACACGCTGTAACACAAAATGAAAGCTGGTGTGTCACTGACACACGCTGTAACACAAAATGAAAGCTGGTGTGTCACTGACACACGCTGTAACACAAAATGAAAGCTGGTGTGTCACTGACACACGCTGTAACACAAAATGAAAGCTGGTGTGTCACTGACACACGCTGTAACACAAAATGAAAGCTGGTGTGTCACTGACACACGCTGTAACACAAAATGAAAGCTGGTGTGTCACTGACACACACTGTAACACAAAATGAAAGCTGATGTGTCACTGACACACGCTGTAATACAAAATGAAAGCTAGTGTGTCATGACACACGCTGTAACACAAAATGAAAGCTGGTGTGTCACTGACACACGCTGTAACACAAAATGAAAGCTGGTGTGTCACTGACACACTGTGACACAAAATGAAAGCTGATGTGTCACTGACACACTGTGACACAAAATGAAAGCTGGTGTGTCACTGACACACGCTGTGACCCTAAAGACAGTGCAGCAACTGTTTTGATAACTCACAAGAGACAGACATGCGAGCACATCAGTGTACATGAGCCAGAATCGACAAATCTCAAAACTACCTGTTTATAAATAACACAAGACACTTGAATAGAGATAAAGCACAAAAACTAAGTAGTATATTTCGATCATATCAAAGCCAAGGCTAAGTATAAGTAAGCATTTTCAAACAGTCTTAAGCCGGCTCCTTCGTGGAGCTGTCAACCCAGTTCAGATAGGCTGGCAGGCCATCCTGAATAGGCAGAGAAATCACCTCCGGTACATCGTAGTCGTGATTGGCTTTCACATAGTCAGTGAGGCTGGAGAGCAGGCCAGTGCGAGTCTTGATGATGAGCAGCAGTTCGCTGTCCTGCTCAACCTTGCCCTCCCAGGCGTAGACTGAGGTGACCCCGGGCACAATGTTCACGCAGGCCGCCAGCCGCTCCCCAACCAAACCGCGGGCCAATTTTTCACCAACCTGCTGATTCGGCACAGTCACATATACTACTGAGTGGCTGTTAGTAGTAGTTGCACTACTAACGGACATGCTTGCAATTCTGAATAACTGATACTGGTTCCAAATGCACTTATTGTGCAGCTGCTGCGGCTTTACTCTCAGCAGTTGATTAATGACTTTTTGCAGGAGCATAAGGAGAAGCAAGTTGACGATTTCCACATAAGCTTCATTTCCAAGTGCTAAACAATAGTCCATGTAAGTTTAGGAATGACTCAAAATAATTGTATCTTGTCCAATTATAAAAATGCAACATAAATGTAACAATAAATTTCTATTAGAAGCAATTTCAAATAAAAATTTAATGAGCTCTTTCAAGATAAATTGCCTGTTTTGTCACTTTTATTCTTACAAATATGCAAAATTAAGGAAGTTCAATTTGATTTTTATAATTTATTAACCTTAATTTAGCTAGGCTGGCAGGTGTTATTCTGGTAGCTATTGATTTTGGCATTCAAGGCCTTTGATCAAAATCTATAATAGACAATATTAAATATGAAATTAAAATTCATTGACTTGCTTATTCATTTAGTACCCAAATTATCTTTGTAGTATTTTCTCATTAGGCATCTATGTGGCAAAACAATTCAAGCATGCATTTTGAACATGCTTAACAAACTGCTAGATAACAAGTTAGCCTCTGAATAAGCCTACACAGGGCCACAAGATAGGAGTAAACAAAAATTTCTTATGCAAAGCTAAAAAACTTGATGCTTCTATTTAATAGCCCATTTATTGTTGTCTTTTATACAAGCAATATTTTTGTGTTTTAGCTTATGTTTTATGCAGGCTTGTATATTACTATCAATCATTTCAATCATGATCTAGAACATTATATGTCATGCAATATGCATGTGCAACCCCCTGATTTACACTGGCCATGGGACTTATTTTTTCTCCAAAAACATGACCCATAGTTTGGAACATGCATTAGTATACACCATATCCAATGGGAGAAAAATTATAGGGACCACATTTATACACCAGGACTAAAAATGTTTTCAATTTTACACACCAAAGTTTTATGCTTTTTCATTATTGAATTCATTATTTATGTAGAGCAACAAACTTACAACAAATTATGCACTTTTGCTTTAGCTATGTGCACTAAGAAAAGACAATTTTGATATAAGCTGAAAATTTTCCACTGTCATATATGCTGGGATATATGTTGATGCAGGCTAAATAATTGCAAGTACCTTTGTTGTATATGTGATCATGAATTATTGTAAATTGAAGCCATAGGGGGTTTTACTCTTATCATTTCATTTTCTAGAAATTTTTGTTAAAGAAGATCTTATATATCTATTTCATTTATAATCATTTAAATGGGATAAATATATGGCCTATAAATGATTGTGAACCAAAGCTAAGGGGGTTTGATATAAGCAGTAGCGTACCTAAGGGGGTATGGGGATATATCACCCCCATTTTGCTGAGTAATAAGAATAAGAATAAGAATAAGAATAGAATGAATAAGAATTAAAAAAACCAAGTTTCTTCTGCTTTACCAAAATCAATAAAAATGATACCATAAAATGTAATAAATTATAATTGAAATGTTTTAATCAATATTTCTACAAATCCAGATGTAGACCCAGACAACCACTTGAACCACCTGCTTGCCACCATCACTGCTACGCACAAGTAATGAAAGTTTGAGTTAAAATACAGCATATCATGCAGTTGGATTGTTGGAAATAGAATAGCCAGAAGAAAAAATCATCAATTTTTCCAAATTAGTTTTTCTTCATTTATAAAGATATAGCTATTAGAGGTTGGACGGGATTGAAATCTTCGGGTGGGATCGGGATCGGGAATAATTTTTTTCTTGGGATCGGGATTTTGGGAATTGGGATCAGGTCTTTTAGTGTATTGTCCATGTAAAGTTAAACAAAATTGAGAAAAGATTGTCAAGATCAAGAAGTAAAACACAACGAAATTGATATGAAGTTTTGTAACCAACAAAGTAAATAATGTAACGAGTACAAGTTAAAGCAAAATACCTTCAAGTAATCACTAATTCTATAAATTATTAATCAAAAGACCTGTTCCCGAATCTCAAGTTTTTTAGGGTCGGGATTCTGGTCCTGTGGGAATTCAATTTTCCTTGGGATCCTGAGATTTCGGGATCAGGATCGGGATCCCGTCCGATCTCTAATAGCTATGTCACAGACATAAAAGCACAAGAAAAATGGTTAAATTTGTTTAGTTTACACTACAGATTTGTGCTCAAAAAACTTATGCACTATGTACTAATATCAATAATTGGGTATCTTAAAAAACAAATTAGTTTGCAATGGTTTAAAGCTTAGTAATTACATTTTTGCTCACAATATGAATGCATTTTACAAATTTCAAATTTGTAACTAGGCCCTAATCATATTCATAGATTGAAACAGAAAAAATATTGCTCTCTTCATTTGTTTTATAAGATGCTTCGCGTCTCCAAAGAAGTTTTGAGTTACTACTGTATGATGACAATTTAATGAGTAAAAAGCAGGGTTTATGCGGTCCACGCCTATCAAAAAAAAATTTTTTTTTAATTCAAAATTCTAAAATGACTGTCAAAATCAATAACAATATTAGATAGTAGATACCAATTAGGCTCAGTTACAGTTAGGACTATATATCGCTTAAATAAAAGAAATAAAATTTGCATCAGTAAATTGAAACCAAGAAATCAGATAAAGCACCAAGAGCTTAATTAAAATAAGCAAATAAAATAATTCGCTTTAAACTATCGACTGTTGAGATCGGTGGCGAAAGTTTGCCTCCTTTAAATGAGTGCTAGAATTTCCAGGAAATCTAAGTCGATTCAAACAAAATGGGAGCAATGGGGAGCTACAGCTTATGAGTTCTTCAAGCTCAAGAGGAAGGTAGCTTTTGTTGTGGCTTAGTTATTCAAGTTGATTCCATTTTCCACCAGACTGCAAGGCAGGTTGTACGCCAGAATATGCGGAATTACATGATTTTGAAGATACTTTGTGTTTGTCGGCTTACTCGCTAATGGTTATAGTAGTAAATGGCTACCACCATGATAATTCACGGAGAAGAAATCCAAAGTGCCTGAGAGCCAGCTCGAACTAGGCCTAACCAACCGAGGACTCTTAATTTTTATGAGATCCTTTAGATCTGACGGTTACCACTGGAGTCTGGCCAAGACTGGCAGCGCAGACTCAGACTCTCATGATCGAGCCACCGGGTGGGAATAGCCGGTATACTGGGGGAAAAAAGATCAGGGACCGCCAAGTGGAGAGGAAATGGAGTGGATGCAGCAAGTGGAAAACGCGGGAAGCGGGATCATGCACTACTGTAGAACAGATAAAAATGCATGGCAGCAGCGCAATAAACGAAAATTCGGCAGCCGGATACACACTGGCAGTAAAACAAAACCACCAGGGAGGGAACAAAAGAAAAAATGACGTACACGTAGTTTCATTCAGTGGGAAAAGTTTACCGGAAAACATTTTAGTGGAAGATTTTAGTGAAATCGATCGTTATACACATGTATGTATCTGCTTTACTCGTATGCTTTACACTGAAAATAAATCAACTATGTTTTATGGTTATGTTGTTTTTATGTTGTATGCATGTTTCTCTTGATAAAAAAGGCTAAATTTCGTTAATTTTTGGTTTTCCGCATGTCATGTACGATGCACATGCCTTTTACATGTACAACTGTACTAGCTACATGTAGTTGTGCATGTTAAGTACTAACTTGTACAGCTGTCTTGTAGGAAAAACACACTGCAGTGAATACGCAACAAGATAGTACGACCATAAATTTGGCACCAGACACAATCCAACACCTGGTCGTCACGACGTAACGACGTAGCTTTTATTAAAGTCAGTTTTTTGTGCAGGAAATGCACGAACAAATTAAAATGGTAGACTTCAAACACCCGAGAACTTGAATACCCCAGAAACTTTTTACTGTAGCCTTTGCATAACTTAAGTCTGCCGACACATTTCAGTATTGCATTTATAAATATGCACTTAGCTCGTAACTTTTGTTTTAACTGTTTTAGGCTGTTATGTCGATGCCATAACAAATGGCTACAAACGAAAAAACGGCCCATTACCCAGTTATCGATTTTAAAGTGTATGTACGGTTTGAATCTCTGAAATTAATAAAAGGCTCCAAAAACGGCATGCAGACAGAAAATTTTGTAACTGAACAAACAATTTTAAACACGGATACTAAACAATTTTATATAAAAACTTTGATTTCGCTTTCGTGAGTAAATTATTAGCATCTATTAATGTGTGTTAACACTTGGCGTAGCTTGAAGCAACAGGCAAACGAATTTGCAAAAACTACTGCACTACCAAGTTTCAGTGGGTGGAAAGAAAACTACTGCGTATCAAATACGCGATTTTGAAAGCAATGAAATTTACAGACCTGTACGTACCTGCGATCATCGCAACTGCTTTATAAAAGTCTTGGAATACTGTTGCATAAAAAACTTCAATCAATCTTGTCAATCTTGCATTTTTTGACAGATGCGGTCGACGTTCCGTCGCCATCGTCTGTCGTCGAGCGCTTGCCGCTGCTCAAGCTGGATTTCGGCAAGCAGCCCTGCTTCTCAAGATCTCGGATCGCATCGAGTTCGCGAAGCTTGGCAGCATGCTTCCTGCCCTGCATGTGATCCTTATAGGGGCACGGGCCGGCGAATTTCAGGTCGCAAATCTCGCACCGCAGCTCTGCAGACTGCCGATCCTGTTGATCATTTTTCTGCTTCTCCAAGCCGGCAACGGCGTTGCGATGCTTCTTGCCCGCGTAATGCGCTTTGAGGTTCTCAGCTCCCGTCACGTCGATGTTGCACACGTCGCAGTGAAACGCACTCGGACCTGCTGACGTCGATGAGGTCGCGGCGGACAAGTCCGGCGGGGCTTTCTGCGGACAAAGGTTCGCGTTGAATACTTCAGCTCTGGCTAATAAGGGGGCAGTGCCCTCTACCACTTGCTATAATCTTGATTCTGGCTGACAATTTTTAAAGTTCAACAAGGTAATCTTAATAATGTTGTAAATGCCCGAAAAGTTACTATTTCAAACTGTCAGACTATGTAATAATTTACTAATAGCCAGATAAGCTATACAGAGAGTCCCATGTGGCAACCAGTTTCTGAGACTGTTCCGTGACATAATTTGGTGAAAGCTGCAACATGCAACAAACTACTAATTGAATCACCTACATGGACGTACAGGCATGACACCTGTAGCTAAACTTTTTTCTTATTGAAACTTCATATTAAAATTAATAATGACTTTCCCAGAAATAATAAGTACAGGTGGGGTTATTTATCTGCAAGGACCAAATTGAGGGGCCGTAGTCCAGTGGTCTAGCGCAGCGTTCTGATGTGCCAGAGGTTCGAATCCAAGTGCGGTCGCATTAACTTGGGGCTAAACTGGAAGCTCGGCTTGGCTCTGCTCGTGCAATTAACGCCCCTGAGGGCCAATCCCCAAGGCGCAGCGAAGTCTAAATGCCTAAAGATAAATAAAGTTAGGGCCGCTGTACACTCATGTGTGTGTGCCTGCTCAGGGGAGTCGGCGAAATGGGCAGCAATGCCTCTCGCCGGTTTCGTGACAATGTCGCTTCAAGTGCGCCAGGGTGCACACAGCCGCTGCCTCTGATATGAAAAGGACCAACATGCCAAGTAGCACCAATCCACACCGAAGCGCTCCCTCACCTTCGCCTTCGGTGCAGCCTCTCCAAATGAAACCAAAGCAGCAGAACGGGAATCCGACTCAGCAGTCAGCCTGACGTTCTCCCTGACAACAATGCCGGCAAACGCGGCGGCCTTCCGGTGCTGCCTGCCGTCCAGATGCATTTTGTAGTTGTGCAGCGAGCTGCAGTTCACCTTGCACAACTTGCACACAATGGGCGCCTTGTCGGCAGCAACTGAAGCAGTCGGCGGCTCAGCCTTCTCAGACTGCGATTCCTGAGCCGCAGTCGATGGCGGCTTCGCTTTGCAGTCTGTCGAATCAGTCGGCTTGGCAGGTTCAGCCGAACTGGACACTTCGTGACTACCGGCTGCTTCGACTGATGAGTCCTGCTCTTGTTGCTGCTGCTGCGTCTCTGCAGAGTTCATTCCTGACGATGACCGAGAAGGCTGCGTCTCTGCAGAGTTCATTCCTGACGATGACCGAGAAGGCTGCGTCTCTGCAGAGTTCATTCCTGACGATGACCGAGAAGGCTGCGTCTCTGCAGAGTTCATTCCTGACGATGACCGAGAAGGCTGCGTCTCTGCAGAGTTCATTCCTGACGATGACCGAGAAGGCTGCGTCTCTGCAGAGTTCATTCCTGACGATGACCGAGAAGGCTGCGTCTCTGCAGAGTTCATTCCTGACGATGACCGAGAAGGCTGCGTCTCTGCAGAGTTCATTCCTGACGATGACCGAGAAGGCTGCGTCTCTGCAGAGTTCATTCCTGACGATGACCGAGAAGGCTGCGTCTCTGCAGAGTTCATTCCTGACGATGACCGAGAAGGCTGCGTCTCTGCAGAGTTCATTCCTGACGATGACCGAGAAGGCTTCGACAGGTCGATTGGCTGATCAGTTGAGCAGGGCTTCGAGACAACGGCCAGATTCAGAGCATCGCCGCTCTCCTCCGCTGTCGAACCCTTGCCACCCGAGTCCATGCTCGCAAAGGCAGCAACAACGAGGATAACCAGGTAAATTGCCGGCAAATCAACTAGGAAGTGCTGCTCTAAATTTTAAGAGCTCTCTATTTGCTCAATCAACTATCAAGCTAGCTAGCTAACAAGTAAGCAATAAATCAATATATTCAAAGGAGAGCAAAAAAGGTCCCAGATATTTCAATCATTCATAAAAATTTATTTAATGAATGTAAAAAGCACTAGAAAATGCTAAAAATTATTCTATAATGCATTAAGACAGGTACTATCTATTTAAACCCAACACCAATCGCATAATTGAAAGTGGCCTTTGTAATAAAAAGTTCATGATAATCTAATGAAAAAATCAGGGCGCGTTTGAATTCTTTTCTTCAAAAAATGAACATTTTGTAATACCGTAGGCAATACAGTTGCTAGCAATGATTGAATAATACGCTAATAGTTGTCAAAGAGTCGCCTAAGAGCCAATTAGAGGAGTTTTATTGTCTGCGACTCTGGGGCCATAGAGTCGTATCCGAATCTATGCAGATTGCAGAATCACTGAGTTGCGTCTAGAGCAGTTCCCAGATGGAACAGTTTTATGATTCAAGGCAAAATGGATAAATTCTGGTCAAGCTTAACCTGGTTCAAACGGCTCTAAATGACTCGATTCATGGCCTTTATAAATTGAATAGCACCAAAAAATGATACACAATTAAGTGACGTTTTTGCGGGATTTGTTATGTACTTCAGGAGTTTACCATAGACTACAGAGTTAAAAGCACTGGGGAAGGTTGCAGAAGAGCCAATTGAATCAGACATATTCTGTAACAATTAGGATGTTAAATATACACTTAGCAACATGCTGAAGTTTCAATCCCGAACTCTGTCTATACCACAGATTCTATAAACTGTGGTCTATACTCTGTCTAAAACTCTCCAATCTCCTAACGTGGAGTATGAATTATTTACGTCAATTAGTCCTGAGATCTGACATCAGGATTGCCATCGACCAATCCTGGTTACTTCTACTCTACATCGGTGTGATTTGTCTATGGTAACAATACAAATAAAATCCGGAAAAACAATTCTAGGGGTTTAAATGACTAGCAAACTTGTTTCAAATAATCTAAATTAACATAGGAAATAGTTAATTTACTAGAAAAACAAGCAATCTCTGAAATTCGTATGTTGCAGGTTGTTGAAACTTGTTGCATCGTCTGACATGAAAACAGTTTGTGCCGATTCCAGTTCATTCATAGATGGACTAAAAAAGCAGTTAGCTGCACTGCAATCACAGTTTGCTGGCAGCTGCAGTCTCCAGACGGACTAACCGATCCTTCAGTTGTCGATCTTGTGCATCAGCAAGTGGCCCTAGCAACGCCTTAGCAACTAGCAGGTCCAATCGAATTGCTTCGGTCAGCTGATCGATGCCGCCGGGAAATCTGGCCTCATCCCGCAAGTAGTGAGTCACCAGGCAGGCCAGGGTGCGGCCATAGAACTCTGCGGGCTGGCTGGCCGGCCAGTGGATGATGTGCACCTCAAACAGTGCCTTGTCCAGCCCGAACTGCGGGTTCGAGCCCCAGCTCAGAATGGCTGGCAGGGATGGCCCCGTGAATCGATAACTCCTCAAGCTGCCAGCTTCAGCTGCAGCTTCATCAAGCAGCACGGCGCGGCCGCAGTAGACGCCATGGCTGGGCAATCGGTCAGCATCCACCAGTGCGTCTGATGCCAGATTTGCGGTTGGAAAGCCCAGCCGACGGCCGCGCTGGAATCCACGGGTCACTGGGCCCAGCAGCAGGGCCGGCTGCGGCAGGGCCCGCTGGCCAGAGTGCAGCAGCTGCTGCCAGCTTCTGCCACCTCCTAGTGGTGCTGGAGACTGCAAATCATCGTCAAGTACAGAACTTTATAGATCATTAATACTAGCGAGAGGACCCATATGGAACTCTTAAACCTAACTTCAACCTACACTGTTTTATTTTACAATGCAATTTATTAGCAAAATTATTTCTTGTCAAAAAGTCACCCACTGACAAGAATTTAGTTAGGATTTTCCAACAAGGATAGAAATATGAACACATTAGCCAGGATTACATGATATATATATATATATATATATATATATATACATATATATATATATTATACCAGGAAATCCTGGAATGCATCTAATCCAGAAAATTGCCATGATATAAAAATTATACAATTTTCTTATACATTGGTGAAAAACTGTCACAATGCTACAAGAGCAAAGAGTACCATGTCAAAGTGTTATATAAATTCTAATATAAATTTAATATAGCATAATGATTTATCCTAAAAAGGGCTGGTCAACTTAGCTCATAAAGTGGAGCCCGAGTAACCTATGTGTATATAAATGATACGTCATTTTATTCACAGTGATACTGGAATGCTGGGTTTGGCAAAAAAGAGCAACAAAAATTGGACTTGGGATAGAGAAGAACAACCAAGGGAATAACTAGGGACTTTACTTTATAAACTCAAGTTGATAAGCCCTTTGTCTATAAAAGTGAATTGATTCACCTTTTTTATAAAGTATATTGCAAAATATTTAGAAGACAAAAAATGCTTTTCAGGCCTATTTTTGCTTCAATATTAAGCCTATTCAACTATATATATATATATATCTTTTTAGTGAGTCGCTAGTTTAGTTAGGCGCCGCACTAGTCAGCTGTTGCCCTCGCCCTCGCCCTCACTCGCCTGGAGACCGGTTTGGACACCAACCCGGAGGCCACTGACACCTCAGCCCTCCGCAGCGACGCCCACGCCGACTGCCGTTACTTGGAGATTCGCCCGGACAAAACCCCGGAGGCCACTGCTGACGTAGACCTCCTTGATGATGTCCAAGACTGCGGGTCTCGGAACCTGGAGACGCCCATGGACTACGACTCAGAGGCCACTGAACAAGCAGCCCTACTGATGACAGCTAGCCCACAACGCGAATCCAGACCAGCAATGTAAGTTCAACTCCCCGGAGTTTTGCGCTGAGAGTTCTCGCCGTGTTGACAGAGGCCAGACTCTCGCGACGGCTGCAAGGTCAACGCTCTGTCCCCCGAGCCGACAGACAGCTGCTCATCGCCTGTGCGGAAAGTCGAGTCCCCCTTTGCGACACCGCCCAGTGCTGGAGAAGACTCACCCAATGACGACGATGATCGAGCCGACGGCTACGGCTGCCTGCGACGAGGCGTGCTTCACGTGTTGCGTCTCGCCCTACAGCCAAGAGTCGCCTGGGCTGTGCAGTGGAGGCAAGTGCACTGCTCCAGCTGCGGAAATTCCTGTCAAGAGAGCGACGATGAGAACTTCGAAACGAGATCAGCGATCGTACGCCGACGTTGTGAGACAAAGTCCCTCGGAGCGACCTAATCCTGACGCCGACAAGACGGAGTCGTGTGATCAACTGCGAGCCACAGAAGCGGAGACTGAGGAAATCCGGAACCCTCAGCCATGCCGCGCCGTGCTCACCGATTTTCTGAGGTTGCCGATGACGCGGCAGCAGTTTGTCGACGCGCAGCGCGCCGACCGAGCTATCAGCTACGTGCTCAACTTGGTCGAGAACAAAGCCCCGAAGCCTGAGTTCGACGCCCGGTTGCGGCTGACGAAGGAGCAGCGGAACCTGCTCGGATATTATGATAATCTGCTAGAGGACAACGGCCTGCTGATGATCGACCTGACCGACGGCCAGCAGTCCCCGAAGGTTGTCCTGCCTGAGTCTCTTGATGCCCAGGTGCTCCAGGAGCTCCACAGTTCGCCACTGTGTGGACACCTCGGCCAGACGAAGACGTTGAAGCGGCTACGTGAACGATTCTGGAGGCCCGGACTAGCCCGTGTCACCGAGAACTTTATCAGTAAGTGCCGCGCCTGTCTTGAAAGTAAATCCCGAAGACGAGACCGAGTACCTGTACAGAGCTTCCCTGTGTGCGAAGTTCTGGGAAGAGTAACCAGAAAGCCAAGACGGTCATCAACATCCTGCAGGAGCGCTTGATCCCTGACTTTGGTGTACCATGCTGGATACACACTGATCAAGGAACCAATTTCACTGGCTCAGCTTTCAAGAAGTTCTGCAACCTGTTTGGCATCCGGAATAAGACGACAACACCGTACAATCCAGCTTCAAATGGGCAAGTCGAGAACCTCAACAAGCAGCTGAAGAGTGTCCTCACCTGCCTCCTCGAGCGCAACCATAACGACTGGGACACCTTTCTCCCAGCCTGCAGCCTGTCTGATGGCTCTCCGCTCTAGTGTACACCCGGTGACAGGCTTCACGCCACACTACCTGGTGTTTGGTCGAGATTTTCGACTACCAATCGACAACGCGATCAAGAAGCTGCCGGAGTATGCCGATCTGCCTGACTATGTCAAGGACTTCCAGCGCCGATTGGACGAAGCAACCGAACTGGCCAAAGACCGCCTGCATCTGCACCAGCAGCTGCGCGACGAGCACTACTCGAACCTGCCCGCCGCCAAGAAGCTCCAACCCGGTGACCTGGTTTTCCTCAACAACCCGGTGATCGAACCGGATGAAGCGGCGAAGTTCCATCGACCTCGCAAAGCGCTGTACGAGGTAGTCGAACCCAAGGGCGAGGTCGTCTACAAGATTCGCCGTAGAGTGCCAAACCCGCGGGCAAGACGCGACGAGCTAGTAGTCCATCGCCGGAATCTGCTGCTCGTACCTGATGCCGACTACCAGCTGACTTCGGATCCAGAAGTCGACAAGGCCAAGAAGCGCCGCAGGTCGACTGATACCCCGGACGGTGCAGGACCCGCGACCCTGACACCGATCCCGGAGGACGATCCCGATGACGATGATGATGACGATGACGCATGGCCGGCCTTCCGGTGGCACTTCCGGCCGTTGGCGATCCCGGATGTGCGGCCAGGAGGTGGACCGGTCACGACACCAGCGAGCCAGGCAAGTGCATTTCGGCGTGAGCCACTGCCGTATGGTGATCGCCATGATGGTGTGCCTGGTTTGAATGCGTCTGCACCTGCTGCTTCTTTTTCACCTGTCTATGCGTCCCCCTTCCCGAACCTTTTTCTGCGGTGCAGTCTCCTGCGCCACCTTCTTGCACCACTCAGGTGGAAGCGTCTCCCATACCAGTAGTGGTAGGTAGGCCAGTTAGGGATCGGAGGCCGCCGGAGAGGCTTCTGATTAGCGATCCTAGGGCCAAAACGTACGTTAGTCGCACTGCCCGCATGCGTGTGCACAAATTAAAACCTTGCAGCGCAGATATGCACAAGCGACAGCACCAGCCGACTCCAAGCTCGTCATCCGAGAGTGACCAGGGCCGGCCCAGTCGGAGCCGCCGAAGGCCGGGCACCCCGTCCTCCCCGGAGGTCATGGGCATTCCGCGCCGGCCTCTCGCCACTCGCCAATTGGCCCAAGTGTAGGGCCGCGAGCATCCCGAGCGCCCGCCTCGACGCGGACGGGAGCACGGCCGGCGAAGCGACTCCCCGTCGCCGGAGCCGCGGCGGAGCCGGCCAAGCCGCAGATCACAGGACACTGTCAGGGCTGAAGCCCTGAAGTGATCGATCTAACGGCTGATTCCCCGCCGGAGATCAGCAGTGTTCGCCGACTCATGGCCCAGCGGTTGGCCGCGGCTTTTGCCTACGTCCAACTGGAGCAGGAGGTCAGCCGAGGCCTCCAAGCGGTCCGCCGCCACATTGCTGATTCTTTTTCAGGAGCGGGACCAGAAGCCCTGGGTGCAGCCCGCCAACATGATCCTGGCGAGGCCACGAGTACCGGGCCGCGGAACGCGCCGCCGCCAGGGATCCATTATGCGCAGGCGGAGTCGCCGATGTCGATCGCTGACGGCGTTCCGCTGCCAAGTAGCGGCCACGGAGATCCAGACCCGCCGAACGACCCGTGGGACGACCTTGGGAAGCGTTGGGCCGCGAGCTGCCCCGCGCCCCGCCGCCCACGCCGGCGGACCCGCCACTACTGGTCCATGTCGGCACCCAGACCAGCGAGCTACCGGATGATGAGTGATGACAGACGAGCGGCGCTGCTGACCGCCGCCTCTTGCCTGGCGAGTAATCTGTTAGGCAGCGCGGCCCGCCATGGACACGTGCCCGCTGTGCTCGCGGGCCCTATCTGGAACAGCCTGCGCCAGACTACCATCATTGAGCGCATGACAATTATGGAAGAGGCTGTTCGCCTGAGTAGCTCTGATCTGCAGCCGCCGCTGCGGCCATATGCCGCGCACCATGCCGCGCTGGTCGTGATGCGACACCTTGGTGGCAGCGAGGCAGAGCTGCCTGCGGTCCTGGCTCGCCCTCCACTGGACTATCTGTAAACGGTAAGGGAGACATGCTTGCTCTCGACTCTGCCTTAGCCGGCCCACTATTTATCCTAGGGACCGGTGCCCGCAGTTCCCCTTTTTGTTGTTTGTTGATGCCGCAATGTTGGTGTTCTCCAGCATCTAGGTTTGCATGGAATTGCCCAGCTCAGCCCCTTTTTGGGGTTGCCCCTATAAAGGTGTTGTAGGCCGGTAGTTATTTTATTCAGGTCGCGGCCTTTGAGCCACCAGCTGCTCACTCTAGGTGTGGAGCTAGCTCAGGAATGAAGAGCGCCTTTGTTTAGTGGATTGGCGCCCACACCGGTACTTAGGCGCCTTTCTGATAGCAGGCTGGTGCCCCTGCGGTATCGGGCGAGAACTCTGTGGCCTGCCCAGCCAAGCAACTACGTAACAACATTTTATGTTAGGCCTCAACTTCCGTTCCTTTTTATTTGACATTTGCATTAAACCTGCATTTGATTTTAAATAAAGCGCGTGCCACTTCACTTCGCCTCTTTATTTAAACGGGGAGAGTGTAGTGAGTTGCTAGTTTAGTTAGGCGCCACACTAGTCAGCTGTTGCCCTTGCCCTAGGCTTCTGTCTGCCACTGGGCAGTTGCCTGTCCCCCCCTCGCCTGTCCTCTGGCTTGTCCTCTGCCCGTTTGCCTGTCTGTTTGTTTGTCCTCGTTTGCCCCCTTTTGTCTCATTTTCCCTTTTTGCAGTGCCAAGACAGCTTGGTCTGGCCTGCCTCTGTTTCGTTCTCTGTTTGGCATCTCTAAATTTGGAGTGCCATTCCGTTTTCCAGTCCCATGGTCACGAGTGCCTTCACTTGTAGGCCTTTTCCCCTTGTCATGTGAGTCAGTCACATGACAAGGCCTTCTTCCTTCTTTAGTCCAAAGTGCAATGATTTCATCATTGTGCGCTGGGCTTGTGTTTATGGGTAGATCACGTGCGCCCGGACCCCCCCTTGCCTCCTCTGAGGCAGGGCCCGCTTGTTTGTTGCTAAAAATAGCAACAGAGTCACTTGTGACTCTTAGTGGAGGCCTTTTGTGCTATGGTGCAATCGATCCTCCCTATAAATGCAGCCCCTTTCATGGCTTGGCTCAGACAAGCCTTCCATTTCTGCATTTCCGCGTTATTCTGTATCCATTTCTCCGTTCCACCGTTTTGCTCAGCGTGTGTACTAAAGTTTAAATTCCAAGACTCCTGTCTTTGCGTGTGATTGCCTCTGATTGTTCTTGCTATCAATTAGCAAGCCAGCTCAGATCGCCCGTAGCTAGCACTTTTGCTCTCACCACGCACTAGCCTGGCAGGGACTACTGATGGTGGGCACCTCTGCGCGAGAACTGCTAAATCTGCACGAAGTGCGAGTCTCTTTCTCTTGTCTTAGTTTTTTGCTTCTACGAGCTCAACACCTCACCAAAAACTGCAACTCTGCAAAGCTGGTGGCAGCACTAGTTACGCTACGAGAACTATTTTCTAAGAAACCGCCAACTGGAGGTCACCAACCAGGAGCCAGAAGATCTGCCAGGCCACCTCTAGACGCTATTGAGAAAAATATATAACAACACTTCATTGGTGGCAGCGCTCCTATAGAAGGCCTCTAGACAACAGGCAAGACAACTATACTTCATCTTAGCTAAAACTAACCTATTGTACATTAAATATAGAGGGTTTAAAGAAAATTCAATTTGGTATACAAAAGACATCTTCCTGAATAGGGCTTGTAGGAAATTTTTTTTCATCATTATTAGACTTTTGATTGATGAACAAAAAAAGGCAACCTCTAATAAGTCAGTAGAGAGAAAACTAAATTTTATTAGAAAGTAAATTATTTATTTTATTTTATTTCAAAAGACACTATCTTAATTATTAAGAAAAATATTTTTAAATAATTTTAAAACTATATATATAAGAATTAGGCCTAAGGCCTTTATTATAGTATCAATATTTTGAAATACACTTCATTTATTAGTAAAACTATTTCTTATAAATATCATCTTTTAAAATTATATGTTTTTGTTATAGTGTACAAATATTAGAAATATTTTGCATATTCTATATATTTTATATATCATCATTTTGTTTTAAATAGCAAAAAAAATTTTACTATAAATAGGGGCCATAGTCAAATAAATTGTTTTCATGTTGATTGAACAATAACTATTCTTATAATTGCAATTTGCAAAGCATCTCTCTAGTTATTATATTTGGAGAAGTAAGTCAATCAGCCTCAGGGCTTGTATTTGTTCTTGTGTTACTTATTTTGAGTGGTAAATAATGACTTAGGATTCCTTAGCATACATGCGCAACCTCCAAATTTTGGTCGGCCATGCGACTTAGTTTTAACAAAAATGCGACGTAGTTTTTGGCCAAAAATGCAACTTACATGTAAAAAACCCGAAAGAAAAATTAACGCAACTTTGTAAAAACTATGACTGTCTTATAAAGCCAAAATGCCTCGTCAGCTACTTAGTACTACTACTCCGTGTTTTTTCGGGTTGGCATTTTTGCGACTTCCTTGGTTGGCCGCCAAATCGGTCGGCCGGATCGGCCGACTCGGCCGACTGTTGCGCATGTATGTTCCTTAGGATTTGGGGCTATTTCTAAGTTAAGAATAGCCCCAAGATTGAAAGAATTCAATCTATTCTTAGAGAATGAGACATCCAGATTTAGAATCTGAGAAATTGCTTTTAGAAGGCAAAAATCCTACCACAGGTCCACAGGATAGAATAGTCCAGACTCACAGTCTAAGAAACCCACCTTAAGGGAGAATACCCAGCAAGTAAGCTATGACCCTCTGATCCTCGGAACATCTAGGACTAAGAGAATAAAAACTTTTAGAGTATAAGGATAGGATAGACACTAGACAGTAAGACAGTGCCATAAGACCACTTAGGTCAGAACTCAGTACAGTGTCAGTACATGTATATATGCTACCTACCACCTACCAGTAGATTAATACGTGCGCTACCAGTTGATAAATATATATGCTACTAGAAGTACAAATATGTAAGAGAACAAGAATTATAGGGACTATTAGAACAACTTTGGTGTCAACAACATAAATTAGATAGAGAGCAATCAGCACTGTTACAACTTTGGTGGCAGCTTTAGGAAATTTACAGGGTAGGAATTTGAAGTAGCCCTACAACAGCTGGTGGCATCATTAGGATTATTATAGAGAAAGCACGCTGTTAAGTTTACAAATGCAAAAGCGAAAAACGAAAATCAAAATTTCCGAGAACGCAGTATTGTATAACAAAGGGCTATAGGCAATTAACAAATACAGACCATATTGAAATAAAAATGACCCTTTTAATGCGTTAAGTAGGCCTAAAATATTTCGTGGGAACAGTTTTTTACTTTTTGTGATAAAGGAGCAATATGCTTGTTAAAAAATGATTCTTCGAATATTTTTCAATGTGAGTAGTGTAGCAAGAACGGAGGCAGGACACTAAATTTGACTTTGAGCCTTTACCGCCCAATCACAAGCTTGCACAGCTGACTGCTTACTAGGCACACTCTAAAGCATAGCCAGTAACAGTTCGAGCTATGATTCAGCATTTATTGGACTCACCATCGAGCTAAGGCGATGAAATTCAGCTGATATAAAGTTACGAATATAAAGTATTGAACGAAACGAAAATATACGAGTATTACTACATTGCGATGCGATTACTTTGCTTTACTTAACACACGCCTCGAGTTGGCACCAATTTAAATTACGAAATTTAGGTGTACTACAGTAGCACTATGATGTTGCGGGGTGAACCGGTGAAGTACACATGTCAGACGATTATAGGAATTTATAGCTAGCTTGCTAGATCCAAGCATTCATAATTTATCACTCAGCTGGAGAACAGAGTCCTTATACATACATATAAAAGTCAGTAATTCCTGTATGTAACTTGAAAATTAACTGGATGTGTACAGTATGAATTTGATATCAGTTATATATTAATATTTTAAGTCCCAATAACTCACTATGTAGTATATAGTATGCAGTTATAGTTAGGATTTGAATGCCTCTACTCTAATTGGCTCTAAGCCTTAAACTCCTATAAACAGCATCCCCTATAATAGGTGGCCTCTCCCAGACCCCCAGAAACTTGACATGTCTAGCCGTAATTTAAAAATTTGTGCATGACGACAAAATATTTTAGCTTCCGCAAGAGATTACCGAAGATAATAGGAGATTAATGCGATCGAGCTACTCAAGCTACAATGGAAAATTTAAAGAGATTTACATGTAAGAGAAAAATACGCGCTCGTCATTCGAAAAAATTCTGGAGTACTTTTGGGGGTCAGATTAATTAACGCTTACAGCCGCGCCTCGCACATGAGAAAATTTAATTGGCTCTATAGAAATTAGGAACTCCTACGACAAAATTAACGAAAGTGGAACCGCGTCTTCGAGTAGCCGGCCGTGCCTCATATTTTTACCTAAAAACTCCTCAGTGACCAAACTCACCTATCTAAAATCAAGCAATGTCATTCTGTCGTTGGAAATTTTAAGAGTTTACACATACAACTGTACAGTACACGTGCATGCATTATGTATTATACTGCTGATAGTAAGAGTTTCAACACCAAAACCTACGACCAATCGGAGTCTTCACAGGCATTTTCCATTCTACGGCTCGCATCACTGGTGGTAGTAATCATATCGCAGCGCCGGATTCGCTCTCGTCCAGTTTAGCCAGAGACAGGCATAGCCAATGAAATGAATACAACTGTATTTGAAAAGCACGCAAATTCACGTAAAAGCTCTGGGCGCACAAAATTAGTTGCAGCTTTAATGCCATAATTGGGCGGTGATTGCCATCCTAAGAAGATACATCCAGAATTTCCCTTGCTTAGAATTACAACATGAGCAAAACCCTAGCCTTTCCAAAATTTCTCGTATCTACATTTATCGAAAATACAACTATTCGTGGCATAAAGAAGTGCTACACCACAAAGTACTCAGCGCTGCGTCTGCTGTGGCTGCTTTACCTCATCAGCATGGCCGTTCTACTTGGCTACGGAACGTGCGACCTGTTCAGTGAGTTCTTCGAGTACCACAAGAGCTATCAGATTGAGAAGCGGCTCAACGACCCGACGCCATTCCCCAGCTTGACGATTTGCTCCATGAGCCCGTTCTCCGCGCGGGCGTTGAAGCTCTGGAGGGAAGGCCGCATTGCCAGTCCGGCTGAATTCTCCCGCCAGCTTCGCCGCGGCATGGGAGATTTTTTGCGGGACGGTCGCTACAAAGAAGCGGCCAGCTTATTCCACAGCGACAAGGTGTCCACCTATTTTCAGTTCATCAACGAGTCCTCTGCCAAGCAGCTGGCGTACAGCTTCAATGATTTAATGCCGTTCTGCATCATGCGACACAGCGCCAATGGCAATCCATCAGTGGCTCACGAAGAGGACTGCGAGTTCCAGGAAAGCAGCAGTTTTCATCATCCGGATTTTTTCTTTTGCCACGACCTGGAGCTTTTGCAGCCAGATTCTAGCTACGTGAGCAGCTTGTCGATTCTGCTATCCAATGCTCACCAAAATGAAATGCTGATGAACGACTTCAATCTGACGGAGTCTGACTTGGAGGATTCGTCAAGCGAAGACTACGCATTCAACGTGTTCAACGAAGCCTCCGGGTTTCGGATCGTTCTGCATGAGCCGGGCACCTATCCGCTAATTGACACGCAGAGTTTCAGCGTACAAATGCAAACTTCGACGCTGATCAAGTACCGGCCAGTGAAGGTGGAAAAACAGAATTATCCGGAGGGTGAATGCTCCGAAGCGTCTCAATTGCCGATAATTCAGGACGATGACAGCAAGTACTTGTATACTTTTGATGCATGTCTAAGCAGCCACATCGGCCAGCTGATTACGGAAAAGTGCAATTGCACTTCGACCTACCATGTGCGACCTTTGGCTAGCGATGCCCAAGAAAAGGCTCCCTACTGCGGCTTTTACAGCGCTGAGCATCCAATGGATTTTATTCGAAGACTGAACTGCGTCCGCAACCTAAATCTGAGCGAGCTGACGAACAGTGTCAGCCAGACGGAGTGCCCGAAACGTTGCAGCTTCTTTCACTACGAAAGCCAATTGTCGGCCGCAGATTGGTTTCCTCGGCTGTGGCAGATCCACTGGATGAGTGACATTTCCAGTGCGTTGAATGCGTTATCCGAGCGGCCCGTTAGCCGGAAAGCGGTAGAGAAGCTGGAGCAGCTGCTGTCCTTTAGCCAACTTGAGTTAATCGCCACCGCTCCGCAGGTTACCAGACTTCGTCGCTTGGAAAAACGGCTGTCGAAGAAAATGGCCCTAGTGACAGTCAGCCGGTTCGACTACACCACGCAGGTGAACAGGGAGACCCTCCAGATCAGTCTCAGCGCGCTCCTGAGCCGACTTGGAGGTATGGGAGGCCTCACACTGGGCGTGACTGTCACTACTGCATTCGAGCTGCTGGAGCTGCTCTACCTATCCAGTAAGAGATTGCTGCAAAGCTGCGGATTCACAGCCAAACAGCCTGCAGCAGCAGGTGCAGGCGCAACCGAAGAAGCCGACGAGAATTTTGCCAGAGCTCTTGGCAGCTTGCCCAGAAGCAGACAGAACGGTGATTTCCGAACTGCCGCCAACATATTGAAGATGCTGAAACTCAACTGCCTTTGTTGATCCTTTCAAAGCCGCTGCCATCATTCTATGACAACTGTCCCACCGAGTGCGTTCGGTAATGCTGGGATTCAGGACAGTCACATTGATCAAAACTGATGCAACAGGACCGGTAAAGTTATGGCATAATGCCTGCAATGCATTTGCCAAGTTGGTCCGTATTTTATTGCGTAGACTCTGATGGAAGACTTTTGAGCGTTCATTCTTACGTGTTTGAAGGCTTTCTCAATTTTTATCAAATCCTCACAGACTATTAAATTTTTCTTCACTTATACGAGCTACTTTATAGTGGCCTATGTAGATTTGGTCGCCCCAATTCTGATAATCGTCTATCCACGAGAAAACATATAAATTTTTGTCGAGCTTAATTTTCTTCTGTAAAAAATATGCTTTTTAAATATTTCTCGTGCACAACACTGAGTTGATGAGAAGTCTTTGTCAACCAAGACCCAAAACAGCAGCAGTCAATTCGCAAAAGGAACACTTCGGTTGGCGAATTATTATATTTGATCCATACTTGCGAATTCATTAGTACTCTTTTATTAGCATAATTCTTTCGCACCTCATCAGCGCAGACAGCCGATAAGCAGCTTCATGTGGTGCTGCGGTCAGAGCCTGATGCCTGCATAGCTGGATTTTCCCGGGTCTGGACTTGTAGCAATTCGCGTTGCAACAAAGTCTAGCAATTCGAGGATTTTCGGTTAGCCTGCCACCGGTTCTAATTGGGTTTTCAAGAGACTCCGGGCTGCAGATGCCATTCCCCTGTCTGAGGCAGGCAGTTGCGAGGCGGCCGCACCCGCTGGCCTCAGATGAAGCATTCATTCCGCGGCATAAACCAGCAGTCCATTAAGACTCTCAACCTCCGCTGGGCCGCATAGCGCAAACAAAATAACAAGTACGACCGCTCAGCGGTCAGCCAGCAGAAGTAATTATTATCTTTATGTCCACCGGAGCCAATTTAGCTGGGGCTTTGACTGGGATGAGTTGCCTCTCGTCCGCCTCTCGTCACGGCCCAGAATCAAATTCCGTCAGGCACAATGCGCCAGTCGTAAGTCATCAGAGATTACGGGCAATAAGAATTATGAATGGCGAGCGCCCTCCGACAAAAATTTGTCCGCGGGAGCAGCCGTCAAAACAAATTTTATCAAAAGTAGCGAAAGTGATCCTTAAGCAAACACGGGAGAAGGGCACTTTTCAGACACTAGATACATGTAGATACTAGATAGATAGAGATACTAGATAGGGGTTGTCCCAAAAGTTCCCGTAATATTTGCTCTAGCTCCTCAGTAGCTTGACCAATTTCGATTTTTTTCGAAACAAACGATAATTTTTCAGCTAAAAGCTTGTCCATTTGAATTTTCATTCTATCCGGTTCTGACTAAGAGTTGTATCAGGAAATGTGAAGGAAGGTTAGTACCTTAAATGTCTGTGCCTTGAGCTCCGGTGTGAGGAGGCGGGGCACCAACGGGCAGAAATCTTTGAGAGATTCAGATCAGCGGTGACGATTCGATGGACAGTTGATTTGTAAACGTTCAATTGATCAGATAATTCTCGAACTGTCAGATGAGCATCTGAGTCCAACAGGGCCATGACCCGTTGACAGGATGTCTCGTCACCCGACGTGCAGGGTCGGCCAGAGCGTTGCTGGTCATTCACAGTGGACGACTGACCATCCTTGAACCGTTGGATCCATCCGTAAATAGCTGTTTTCTTAATGCTGTTCTCACCATGGATAGAGAAAAGATGCTCCGCAATTTTGGCTCCACTCCATTCTGCAGATAATAACAATAACAATTGATTACACCTGCCCTAATGGGCAGATGTGCAACCGACAGCTCAGCCGCAGCTATTGCGCGGCGCATCTGAAGGCTGCGTACGGCTGTTCAGTCCAAGGACTGGGGGGTCGCCACACACCCTCAATTACCCCAGCTAATGCTGGTACCCATTCTACAGCTGGGTGAACTGAAGCAATTCAGAGATGTGTCTTGCTCAAGGACACAAATTGTTCCGAGTGAGTCAAGAATCGAACCTCCGACCTTCAAGTCGTGAGTCCGGCGCTCTGACCATTAGGCTACAACCCCTGCAGACCACAGGGCAAAAACTTGACTCCGCTGACTCTAAAGGGAAATCAAGCGGCAAATCTGATCAGCAATTTTACTGGTTTAATCCATAGACGTTTTGACATCTATGGAAAAGGAAATTCAAATGACGACCTTTTTGTTGAAAAAATATCTTTACTTTAATTGAGACATACAACATCAAAATACTGAGGAGCTAGAGCAAACATTCTGGGGGGGTGTTTCTCGAAACTCACGTAAGTTCTATGGTAAGTTAGATCGTAAGAAAGAAATTTACGTGTAGCGTAAGTTTGCTCGTAAGACGCTTTCTCAAAACTCACTTAGACTTTGCGTGGCTTACGCTGTTCGTAAGTCGTATCTGAAACGAAAAGTTGCATGTCTATGGTCATAAATCTGCAAATATCTTTACTTAGTCTATCGTAAGTTGCTTTCGAGAAAGACCCACTTTCGATAAAGTTTAACTTGACTTGGCTTGACTAGAGCTTCACGTACTATGCGATTAGTGCTTAAGTGCGTCTTACGACTGATACCGAGCAGTCGTAGGGTTAAGATCAACCTTACGAAAGACCATAGACATACGAACGTTTCGAGAAACAGTCTTTTGCGCAAAGTTACGACTCGTAAAGTTGCGATCAATCTTACGCATAGATAACTTGCGAGCCCTTCGAGCAACCCGTAAGTGTAGCTTACCAAACTTACGTCTATTGTCGATCGTAAGTTGCTTTCGAGAAAGACCCCCCTGGTAACTTTTGGGACACCAGATAGATACACGAAAAAACTATGTACGCTCGTATGCTCTTGCGCACACGCGCTCGAGGAAACAGACGGGAGGGGCAGGCAGCGTGCGGTCTGGGGCCGAGCCTGCAAGTCAGCCTCAAAACAGCCTGTCAGCGTCACAGCGTCAGGTCCTTGACCGTGGCGTTTCTGCTCCGTCAGCTGGTGCAGGAGGACCAGCGCCAACGGGACTTTTTGGTCGCCGCGGCCGTCACTCCGGTGGCAGTGGCCCAGCAGCACCTGGCGGCGCCAGCTTAGGGTGGCGCTCAGGTCAGGCCGCCCCCTCGCAGCTGAGTCAGACGTTCCTGAGCAAATGCGCCGCGCGCCAGACCTGATTCGTCTCCAGTCGGAGATGATGGAGTCCGACTCTGAAAACTTGAAAGTTTTGCATTGGATATCACCAATTGATATGATCATATATCATGGAGTCTACCATAAGAGATTGCAGCCTGCTAACATTCAGACAATGGCGTCAATTTTTCAAGTTATTACAGGTGTATGACGTTGGTGCTACTTGATAAATTTGCCCATTTCGTTGGTCCCTGCATGGCGAAATTAGTTACCACAAATGATAAATCAATGTACTTTTACACAAATTTTTATGCTCATCTTACTATGTGGGTCGTGCATGCAAATACACGCAAAAATAGAAATTTCTATTACGGGGCCATGCAATTGGCTAGAGCGGGTGCAGATTCACTGTTCCCTTTGTAATTATCGTCGTCAATATTTCAGCGCCGAGTTTCTATAGTCAACAGTAAAGGAGTTGTCTCGTATTTCAAAATCGGTGAAAAGGAACTGCAGGAAATTCCGCAGACAGGGCAGACACTGAAACAATTACACATGACTCGCCTGACTTGTTCGATTTCAGAAATGTCGCCGGTCACCAGCTGTTCTGACCAGCAGCGTATGCAAACCGGATATAAGCCTATATAGGGTGCATAACGTCAGCCTGGAATCTAACTCTACATTGTCTTTGAATTCCTTCCGCATTGAAAGCCTTCTGTGGTCAACGATTAATAGAAAAAACAGACAAGTCCGTTTCGCGTATACAGGGATTCATTTATCATCAGTGTGCCGATCCCGGAATAATTTTATGGAAACTTTCTTAAATTTATAACCACCTTCGGAAGGCTGTAGGGCCTGTCACATATATCAACGAAAGATATACTGCTACTACTACATAACGGACGCGTACTTTAAGCCTGTCTCGAATTCTTCAAGAAATACAAACTTTTAGAAGAGATCGAGGCAATAAACAGTGATAATCTACACTCGTACATTGCTTTAATCTCGAACAGAATTGCTTTTTCCGTGGTTGCCTCCGCATCGAGTGCACTTTGGACCTGGTGCTGCAGTCTTCTCATGGCGAGAAACTGGCTTCGGCTTCTTGCTCAGCGCCTTCACGTGGAGCTCTGTGGCGCGGACCTGCTTGGTGTCCCTGATGGCCGCCTCAATTCGCTCAGCCTTCTTGATAGCGTCATCTAGCGTCAGATTGTCCTCCTCCATCAGAAGTCTTTCCCTGATGCGAGGCACGCAGGTTTTCTCCACGAGTTGGTCTCGAATCATCTCGTCGTGGAAGGTGCCAAAGTTGCAGTTTGTTGCCAGTTCTCTCAGGGCCATCACGTAGTCTCCGATGCTCTCGCAGTCGTGCTGGGCTCGCTGCCGAAAGGCGAAACGCTCTGCTATTATGCTTTTCGACAAGCTCAAATCCCTTTCAGTGCCTTTTTGGTCTCCTGAAGCGACTTGCTTGCATCAATGTTTGCAGCTCGGCGGCGTCCTTCCTCACCGAGCAGATGCAGGAGGATCGCCGTTTTCCGGCTCTCGGATGCCTCTTCGAGATCTCCAGCTACCAGAAAGTTCTCAAATGACTTGATCCACCTTGCCCATGGCACAGGAGGTTCGCCTGTTACTGGTTGAAACTCCGCTGGGTACGGGAGTCCACTGGTCACCATTCGTTGTATTTTTAGTTATAGTGATGAAACTTACGTAGACTGTCAGGTCTCGCTTAATATATTTATACTCATATGCACGTTGACAACAGTGTTACGCAATCAAACGAACGATACTCATAATTGAACGCACGATGCATATAAGGTAATTGAACACCGATGTACATTCTAGCCCCAAAGTTAGTCAGTTAGTTAAAACACCTTGGCCCGATGCACAGTCAATAACACATGGTAGGTCATACCAACGAAGCTGAAAGCATCAAGACAAGCTTGGTAAGTCATACCAATGGACCTGAAAGCATCAAGACAAGCTTGGTAAGTCATACCAATGGACCTGAAAGCATCAAGACAAGCTTGGTAAGTCATACCAATGGACCTGAAAGCATCAAGACAAGCTTGGTAAGTCATACCAATGGACCTGAAAGCATCAAGACAAGCTTGGTAAGTCATACCAATGGACCTGAAAGCATCAAGACAAGCTTGGTAAGTCATACCAATGGACCTGAAAGCATTAAGACAAGCTTGGTAAATGAAAGGCAGTGCTGAGAGCACCAAGTCAGTTGTTACCAGATTTCACTGCTTCTGTACCGTATTCAAAAGGTTGTGTCGATAGATGCCATTAAAATTTTATTGGCATTGTGATGCCTTGTAGATAAACTACTTATGTCAGTAGTGGTTGCAGAAGAGGGAAAATTATCAGTAGGGAATTATTTTAGGTTTATACTAAGCATCATTTGATAAAAAGAGTTTTTTATAAGTTTGGATATTTTGTCCCTAACTTTGCCAGGTTTCCAGATCAAAGTCAATATAAAAGTTAGTTACGAGCCAAAATTAAAACCAAAATCAAAGAATTAAAACAAAAAGCGAATCAAATTAAAAGCAGGAAGGAAGTCAGTCCCAATACGTGACCAGCGCCACGAATTCAGAATCAGCACAGTTTTTTATTTTGAAAATTTCAATTTCAATTGCAGTAACTTGACAAAAGTTAATCGATTTCTCGAGCTTTTTTTAATTTTATTGACTTCCTGCTCACAATTATTTGCAACTCAAATATATATTTAAGGAGTCTCCGTTCGTGCGCCTGTTTACGTTAGACCAGTTTGCAAATCTTTTAGACCAAATCAAGGGCTGCAATGAAATTGATCGGGAGTTTAGCCTTCTTTGTGTTTCTTGTCCTTTTTGGTCTGTCAGCCGCCCAACTGCCCAACAGGAAGTGGCTCCGTGGCCACAGCAGCCTCCGCGACTGCCAGCAGGTTTCCGCATCGCTGGTCAGCTCCAGAGTGCAGTGCCTCGCTGCGGCCGACAGGGCACCCGGCGTTCATTTGGCTGCTTACAACTCAACCACCGGCATCTGCACCTGCTACAAGTTCAAGGAGCCTCGTTCGGACATTGTCCGTTGTAGAGATGTCGCCACTGACAAGACGCCAGTGTGGGTGGGTAAAGGCACAATATTTTTCATGCATTTTGATCTTCCCCAACGATACCCTTCTCGAAAATCAGTGGAGCCATTGCACAACCATTCGAATCATTGTTAGTTTCCGAGCGACGAATTTCCGAGCAAGTGCTGGGCAACTGTGCAGCACAGGGTGTCCGGCTCCATTGACTTTTACCGCACCTGGGCCGAATACAAGACAGGCTTTGGCGAAGGACCTGACGGAAACTACTGGATAGGTGCGAAAGCGATAATGTCAATCTCTTCTCCAGCTATAACTCTTTTGCAATCGAAAGAGGTCACTGTCATTCTCGGTGCTCAAAATTGTATCCTTGCGACTTTTCAAAAGAACCAAGCATAGTTCCATTGAACGCGTTCCAAACTTTATGATATTTTTAATGCAGGTTGTGTTACCTCTGAAAGAATAAAATACATACATTTTAGACATGTCAAAGAATACGAAAAGTATGAATCAGGTAGCTCGTACATCTCACTATATGCATATTAACCTTACCGGTTGAAGTCATCTGTCAAGTATTTTGCCACTTGAGCAACAGGCAATCGACTTGCAACAAGAACTGCATTCCTGATTGACAGGCTTGGATAAGATTCGCTCCCTCACGTCAGTCAGTGGAGGTCGCAAGCTCAGGTTTATACTCAAGCCCTGGAACAACAGTGAAAGCTGGGCGCAGTACTCAAACTTCTCCGTGGGAACCGAGGCCAGTCAGTACCAGATGAGCGCATCCGGATTCTCGAAGAGTAGTCCGGCCATCGGAGACTCGTTCAGCAGCACCAGCGGCTCTGGGTTTTCCACCAAGGACAGGGACAACGATGGAATGAGCGGGAACGCCGCCGTGGACTATCATGGAGGCTGGTGGTTCAGCGACTTGTCGCGCACGCATCCCAACGGCATCTACGTGACGCTGCCGACTGCGCTGAGCACCTCGTTTGGCCAGGGAGTGATGTGGATCGATCCTTTCGGCTACTACTACTCGCTGATGGAAATTGAAATGCTTGTCCTGTGAGCAAGCACGCGTTTCGCCTGATCGTTTCTGAGGCCGTTATTAACTCATAAACAAGGTGTTTTTACCCTGAAGTCAGAAATATAAAATATTAAAGTGGTGTTTTACAGCACCAAAGCTTCAAAGCCTGATCAGAAGTGGAATTAGCTCGTAATAAACAGCATAACCGATTGACATTTTCAGTTTCAAAATTTGTACTGAAGTGCCGCTTTTGATTGATTGTGCGTGGCGGTACCGTACCCCCCATACATGATTTACAACCAGCTCGGCAGTAAAAAAAGTTTATCTAAAGTTTTCGTGCCCAAAAGGAAGAAACTCTTCATAAAGTCAGAAACCGGTTGCTTTATTGTTCAGGCAAACAATAAGCCTCAGGCGATAGGATTATTATAAAGTTTTTTTGTTTTCCTTTTTTACTTCCATCTCAATTCCGCTTTAAAAGACTGCAGTTTGGCCGGAGAAGGATAGTCAAATTGAAAAAAACAGCCGCTTGTCTTCTGCTGGGTAGCATTGGGCACAATCCGCTTGCCTCAATCAACGTCAGTCAACGAGTCCTTTTTCAATACAGTTTTGGAAGCTGATATAGCAGCATATAAATCAATAGTTATCCTTTTTAACCATAATGAAGAGTTCGTTTAAGCACACTAGAGAGAGGGGAAAGGAGAGAGAGAAAGAGAAGAGAAGAGAGAGAGAGAGAGAGAGAGAGAGAGAGAGAGAGAGAGAGAGAGAGAGAGAGAGAGAGAGAGAGAGAATTTGGTCTAGTGTCTAAACGCTCGAACTCCCACTTCCAGACCCTAAGCCTGGGAACAAAATGTAGTGTACTTACGGTGGCGGGCTCCTCTTCTTTGACGGGCGGTTTCTCCGAGCTCGTTCCTTGTTTCTTCTTCTTTGTTGCGCGCGTGTGTAGAACTTGCTTCTTCCAATCTTCTTCTCCGGAGGAATCTTCTTGAAGTCTAGAATCGGCCGAAAGTGAGAGCGTAACACTCAAATCTGGCGACGTCGCAGTATTTCTCGAATGCAAAATCAATATAGGCCCCAAGTTCAATAATCAATATCAACAATGCGCCCTTGAAAACAAAATCAACTTTCTGTAATAATAACGAGATCCTCCAGGAAGGGCGTCTTCTTCTAGAAATAACGGAATCGGAGTGATGTGCTCCTATCGGTTAATCTAGGATAATCCAAATCAACAATCAATAATCCTCTAAGGGTATCGGAATCGGTCCGCAGATCCTATCCAATCCATTAGGAAAAATGGGAGGCCTCGAATAGTCTCAGTAAATCAACTTATCAACAATGGCCGGCAATAAAATCGCTCTCAATTAATCACAATAACGAAGACTTAAACAACGCTTCTCGATTGATAATCCTATCTCCCAGAGATAGCCTCGATTAGTTGCTCTGACTAACCACAAGATCTTTTGAGGCTGCTCCGAGTCTGAGGTTTAAGCTCGGATTTTACGCTTATATTTATAGTCGAATTTTTGGTATATACTTAGTAGCGCGACTCATATTTTATCAGATTTCATCTTATTTCATCATATTTCACCATAGTTGCAACTTGTCTCATGCTTCATCATACGTTGTATTCATGGTCTTAAAATAGAGTATAGTTATTTGCAATTTTTATAGCATTCAAGTTTTTCGCGTTTTTATGTTACTACTTACGGTACTTTACTTTGTATCGTATTTGGAGATCTCTACCATAAATGCTACTGGACTTAGGTGTTTCAGTTATTTTGGCTTAAACAGCGAATTGGCTCGATTTTATTCGATAGCTTGGCTGGCCAGATGTCTCTTCCCGCCGACAAAGTCCAAGACTTGCTGCGCGTTAGATCCCTCTGCTTCTTGAAAAAGAGGCTGTCAAAGTTGTGTTTTCAGAAGCTGATCGGAAAGTTGGACTGGGCGTCGCAAGCTGTTCGGCACGGGAGAGTTTTCCTCCGACGTCAAATGGACATTCTCAACAAGCTGCATTGGCCTCGTGAGTGTTTTTGTGAGCCCCTCTGTCGTGCACCACCCCTCCTGGTGGCTTTTGGCTTTGCAGCACCCCATCCGTATCGGCCTATGGACTTCGTAGAAGGCTTGTGTTGCCATGGAACCCAACTCGACGTCTTCAGGTGTCGTGGCTGTGCGCCGTGACGGTGGTTGAATTCGTGATTCGTTGACTGGCAGTCTGACGCGACTGGTGTTTTTAGGAATGCTGCTTCTATTACAGGGATGCAGTCACATGGATGAGGCCGAGTTCCTGCACAGCAGAGATGAGAAATAATCATCTTTCTAAATAATAATCATTTTCATCTCATAATCAATAACTGCATTTGATCTGGGGCAGTGAAGATTACCATTCTTTTAATTTTAGCGTGCACAACATGTTACTCTGTTATATTTTGGCTTGCATTCTCTAGGCTCTCACTGCCTCGCCACACTTATCTGTCTTTGCCTCCCCTTCACTACAGTACGAGTAGTACATCTAGTTAGACTAAAGCATTTCTAATACTCCTAAATGCATCTATCCTATTAAGCATTTTGGCGGTTACATGTTACTTGAGACTGTTTTAGGAACGTTTTGTCAGATGAAGCCATAGAGCCTATCAGCTCAACTGTCAACAACAATAAGAGTCCATCCCCAAGTTGAATCGGCTTGTTTTGCAAAAGTGTCTCCGAAATTTGAGTTTTTGATGATTTTGCAGGCAAACAATGGAAGCCCGTTCCAATTATTTCTTGCTTTCACTTCAATCTCAGTCGCCAGAGCGTGAGGTTTTCAATGGAGAGCGCGCTTTGAAAGACAGTTTAATAAGGGAGTAAGAGCTACAATTTTTGCTAATCAAACCAAATAGACGCAGAAGTCACCCTCTGCTGTCGGGTAAAGCATTCAGCACGAACCGCTTCTCTCAATCAACGTCAGTCGCGGGACTTGTGAGACTTTTCCAATACAGTTTAACTTTTTGGAAGCAGATAGCAGCAAATAAATCAATAAAGATCCTGTTTTCGAGCTGTTTTAGCCTAAACTGACAGTAAAGGTTGTCAAAATGAAGCTCGTGCACCTGCTGTGCCTGCTGCATTTCTCTGCGAGGTTTGATCGAGCATCGACCATGTCGCAGCTGAGTGATCTCTGGATTCGAAGCCATGACAACCTGTCGGACTATGAAGTAATCACTTCGCAGCAAAGCGGATCAATTTTTCAATGCTTGGCAACCGCCAGCTCAAAGTTGACTACAGCTCAACTCGTTGAGTACAATTCAACTACAACGGAGTGCAGAATTTACAAGTGCCGCCTGGGGTTAAGCCTCTGTAGGAAGTGTCGAAACATCAACTCCGCAAAGCAGCAAGTTTGGGTGAGTTCCGGTCCAAGTGACTGTTCTTGGAGGCTTTTAACTGCTGTCATGTAAAGCTGGCTGTGCTCCAGTGTATTTCTTAGCTCGAATATTCCAGATCCGAGCGCGGCTGCCAGCAAGTGCTGGATGACGGTGCAGCACCGAGTCTCAAATTCGTCAATTTTTATCGCACTTGGGCCGCATATAAACTTCCGTTCGGAGAGGATGAGGATAGAAACTACTGGATTGGTACGCTTCCACATGCTGGCTATATAAACTTAGGCAAGTAGACTACAAAGCATTTTGTCACGCCAATTTCAGGCCTGGAAGCTCTGAATAGCTACACTTCTGTTCCCGGAGGGCGCAAGCTCCGATTCGTAATGACGTCTTGGAACGGCAGCGAGTCCTGGGCTGAGTACTCCAGCTTCTCCATTGGACCGAGGCCAGCAGCTATCAACTCAGCGTGTCCGGATTCTCCAGCAGCAGCTCGGCCATCGGTGACTCATTCGGTCCGATGAGCGGCAGCAAGTTCAGCACCCACGAGCAGGACAATGACGGAGTGCCGTCCGTGAACGTGGCTTCTGACTATCAAGGAGCTTGGTGGTTCAACTCGGTCTCTCGCTGCCACCCGAACGGCCGGTACCAGACGCTGCCGACTGCCCGAACGGACCCTTCGGTCAGGGTCTGATCTGGCTGGACGGCTACGGATGCTGCTACTCCCTGATGGAGATTGAGATGCTCGTCTACTAGTCGTTTGCTAATGAGGATCGAATTGCTGTTTTGAATGAAATTCTTAACCAAATTACGAGTTTAACAACGCACAATAAATCAATGATTAAAATTAAAAGCAGACCTACCATCTTTTTGTTTTACGAAGCAGTTATGCTCATTTTTGATAAATAAAACTAATGAGAAAAAGTAGATACAAGGTTAGACCCAGCTAGCAATCAGCGCCCCCCCCCCTGTTGGGGAGGCAACAAAGAATGGAATTTTTTGCTTGTTTTTTTGTTTTCTGCTATTGAAAGTATTCTAAAGAAACTGATTGATATTTAAAGCAAAAAGCGTCAGCCCTGAAAGCCCTGAAAGCCTAAGATATCAGCATCCCCTGTGAGCTTTAGGGCATGGCTTAACCCTAATCTCCCTTTGGCTTGGCCCACCAACAACTTAAAATTGACCCTTGGCATCTTAGCAACCCACACTCCCCTCCATGAGTCTTGACATCTAAGCAATCCACCTTTACATTGAGCTCCTTTTATGTTTGACATGACGTTGCTTTAAACTCAAGAACTTCACTGACCTACGAGACACTGCTACGGCTGACTGACCCACAAGACAATGCTACAGCTGACTGACCCACAGGACACTGCTACAGCTGACTGACCCACAAGACAATGCTACAGCTGACTGACATACAATACACTGCTACAGCTGAATGACCCACAAGACACTGCTACAGCTGACTGACCCACAATACTCTGCTACAGCTGACTGACCCACAAGACACTGCTACAGCTGACTGACCCACAAGACAATGCTACAGCTGACTGACCCACAAGACACTGCTACAGCTGACTGACCCACAAGACACTGCTACAGCTGACTGACCCACAATACACTGCTACAGCTGACTGACATACAATACACTGCTACAGCTGAATGACCCACAAGACACTGCTACAGCTGACTGACCCACAATACTCTGCTACAGCTGACTGACCCACAAGACACTGCTACAGCTGACTGACCCACAAGACAATGCTACAGCTGACTGACCCACAAGACACTGCTACAGCTGACTGACCCACAAGACACTGCTACAGCTGACTGACCCACAATACACTGCTACAGCTGACTGACCTACAAGACACTGCTACAGCTGATTAATTTATTTCCACCACGGTGCAGATGAATGCCGCTATCTCCTCGTGGTCAGAACGGAGAGCCGCGCTTAACTGCTGCGGCGGCCAAATGCGGCAGGACCAAGCGAGGGCAGTGGAGCGCCCGTCGGCGTGTTGAGCGTCGGCGTGAGTGGAACCGACGAGGCCGGCTGCGTGGCTGCCGCGCGGGTCCACTCGGATCCTCCGGTCGGCGCCGGGGACCGTGAGGCTCAACTGCATCGAGCCCCAGCCGTACCACAGGGCATGCTTGGGGTCGGGACGCTGAACTGCCGCACTCTCAAGGCTGCTTGGCGTAGAGGGGTGCTGGCGAAGCTAGCTTACGACCTGAGCTGCAAGGCCGAGCCGGGACTTCATTGTGAGGACTTGGCGCCGGGTGGCCCCTCTACTATACTTCTGCGGACCAGCGAGGCCGTGGAGGAGTTGGAGCGCTGATCGGGCCGAGGCTGCAGCAGAGCTGTCGCTGCGTCTCCCTGTCCCCCGGTTGCTTCGGATCGACGTCCGGCTTCGCGGTCGGAATGCTCGCCTGTTCTGCGCGTACGCGCCCCATGCCACACGCCCTGACGAGGCTCAAGAGTTTTTCGAGCAGCTCTCAGTGCAGGTAGAGGCGACGGCGCAGCGTGACACAGCGGTCGCCCTCGGAGACCTGAACGCAGTCCTGCGTAGGTCCGAGAGGTCGCTGTTCGTGACGCCACGCGAGAACAACAACACCGAGGCATTGGAGGACTTCCTAGAGAGGCAGGACATGGTGTCGGCCAACACCCGCTTCCGCAAGCCACTGAGTGGTCTCGCAACCTTCGTGGGCTGCAAGCGGAGGCGACGGAACGCGCGTGGCAGGAACGCAACCCGGAGACAAGCACAGCTCGACCACGTGCTCGTGCGTTTCCGTGAGCGTCGTCGCGCCGTTAACTGCCGCACCATCACGCCGCTGGCTCTGCGGTCCGATCACCGGCTCCTCATCTGCGACCTCAACCTTCGCGATCCGCTCTACCGTCCGCCGAAGCGGCCACCGCGGAGTTACTACCGCGCGCTCAGAGCCACCGATACGCAGCGTCGCTTTGCTAGCGCCTTTAACACTGCGCTGGGCGACAAGCGTGGAAATGCCGAGTATGCGGAAGTGTGCGCTGCAGTCAGAACCGCCGCGGAGCAAGCAGTCCCGATGATGCAACCGGCTCAACGTGGGCAGCCGGTCTGGCAGGACGACCCCGCGATTCAGGCATCGAGGGAAGATCTGGAGAGGCTCCGCTTGAGCAGGCGACCAACCCGCGAGGCAGAGGCAGCTCTGGCGGCTGTCTACCTGCAGCGCCAACAAGCGGCTGTCGATGACGCCATTCAGGCTGTCTCTGCCGCTGGGCCCGATGCCAGAGGGCGCGTGGCCTGGTCCGCCATCAACGCTCTGACGGGGCGAAAGCGGCGCAATCCGCTGAACCTGGCTGGTGACACTCCGGATGAGCGCAGGAACGAGCTGCGCGAGTTCTTCGCCGCCATCGTTAACGCGCCGCCACCCCCGCTGCCAGACAGTCTGACGCTGCCGCCGGAGACGCCATTGCCGGCAGAGGAGAGTTTTAGCGTAGCCCCAGTCAACGCAGCCGACGTTGTCAAGCTCGCCCAGCAGTCACCGGGCGGGAAAGCGCTGGGTCCGGACGAGGTGCCCATCGAGGCGCTGCGCATCCCCTGTGTGGCCGCTGAGGTCGCCAGAGTGATGAACCGCGTGCTCTTCGGTGAGGCGGCGCCCAACGAATGGACCACGGCGCACATCGTCGCTGTTCCAAAGAAGCCGGGCACCACTAGGCTTGAAGACCATCGAGGCATCTGCCTTCAGTCCTGTGCAGCGAAGCTATTCAACCGGATGCTGCTTTCGCGGTTGCAGCCCGTGCTGGATCCGTACCTGCGCCCAGAGCAGAACGGGTTCCGGCCCCATCGCGGCACAGTGGCGCAGATCCTGGCTCTTCGCCGAGTCATCGAGGAGGCGCGGATTCGCCAGTCGATCCTGATTCTAATCTTTATTGATTTCAAGAAGGCATTCGATTTGGTTGTCAGAGCCGTGCTTCCAATGGTGCTCCTCGCGTACAACGTGCCTGAGCAGCTGATCTCCGCCATCATGGCGATGTACCGTGATACGACAGCTGCTGTGACAACACCGGACGGCCTATCGGACTCCTTTGAGACCTCCTCCGGAGTGCTTCAGGGAGATACGTTGGCGCCGTTCCTGTTCATCCTGGTGCTTGACTGGGTGCTGCGGACTGCTCAGCCTACCGACGACGCGGCTTTCTGCTGCGGCGACGCGTGGTCGACGTCAACCGGAGAAACGGCTCAGCGTGCTTGGCTACGCCGACGACCTCGCCCTGCTGTCCTCGACCGTCGAGGGCGCCCAACGGCAGCTGGACAGGCTGGTTGCCGTTGCGGCGAGTGTCGGCCTGGTGGTCAACACGCAGAAGACCGTTGTGCTCTGCGTGCCGGACGACAGCGAGGCTGCAATATTCTGCCGAGGCGCTGACGGGCAGGCGACCGAGCTCCCGCGATGTCAGCAGTTCGTCTACCTCGGTGGTCTGGTTCCAGACGCTCGCTAGGACCTGCGACGCCGTCGCGGGCTTGCCTGGGCTGCCTTTTGTTCTGTGAGGGCAGTCCTGCAGTCCGAGGCCCTACCGGACCGCCAATGGGCGGCGCTGTTCCAGGCGGTAATCGAGACCGTCCTGCTCTACAACGCCGAGACCTGGACGCTGACGGACTCACTCGAACAGCAAGTCGATGCGGCGCACGCTGGCCTGCTGCACGCCGCCTTCAACATCGGCGTCAAGCGAGTCAACAACGCGGCACTCTATCGCCGCACTGGCTTGCCACGTCCAAGCGATCTACTGCGCCGTCGGCGACTCCAGCTCGCAGGCCATCTCATCCGCGCCGAGTCGTACTGCCCACAGCCGGTGCAGGAGGTGCTGCTGCTCACGCTGCAGGCACCCTACTGGCGAGGTCAGGCGCGAACTTGGCGAACTTGGCGCTGACTGACCCACAAGACAATGCTACAGCTGACTGACCCACAAGACACTGCTACAGCTGACTGACCTACAAGACGCTGCTACAGCTGACTGACCCACAATACACTGCTACAGCTGACTGACCTACAAGACACTGCTACAGCTAACTGACCCACAAGACACTGCTACAGCTGACTGACCCACAAGACACTGCTACAGCTGACTGACCCACAATACTCTGCTACAGCTGACTGATCCACAAGACACTGCTACAGCTGACTGACCTACAAGACACTGTTACAGCTGACTGATCCACAAGACACTGCTACAGCTGACTGACCCACAATACACTGCTACAGCTGACTGACCCACAGGACACAAATCAGGAATGTCTTATTTTCCATTGATTTATAGCAATCCAGTTTAGCTTTCTCAGTAATGACCTCTCTGAAAGCTTTTTTAACTGGGGAATAACTCAGAACTAACTCAAGTTTTTGAACCAACTAAAAATTTTGAATCTCATACTGAAACTCACCATTCGAAGCTTAACAAGTAAACTTAAGCGGCTTTAAAAATTTCAAATAATTTTTGAACGACGAGAGATTTTTTGTTAAAGTATTGTTTTTGAATTATGAAATTCAAAAAATTGGAGTCAAAGTTATAGAATTTCAAGCTTCGACACTGTATGAATAAAGACTAAATATCTCCAGGGACACACTGGAGCTGATATGGTGCAAACATATGTAAGGATAGATTTAGATAGATGCTAGATTGTGTCGAAATAACAGTAGGGATGTCAACTGAGGCGCCGAAATGAAGTTGCTTTCGTCTCAGCGGACATCGCTTTACTAGCTATTGGCAAAAGAGGGGGCTATTGCTGATTCTTTTAATGATTTTATTATCGCTGATTTCATACTAATCACTCGTGAAATTAAATTAGATGTTTAGGCTAAATATACATTCGAATTTAAGTCGATAAATGCCAACGGCTGCACTCTGCATGGCGGGGCAAACGGTCACTGCAGGCGGCACGTGTAGCCTCCGTCTCTGCGCCCCGAGGCGGCCTCCAAGTCCGCGGCGCTGGCGGCATCGCGTGCCGACAGCTGGTCAGCGACGGTGATGTAGCTGTCATTGTCCGAGTCGCCCGCCTCGGCCTCGGCAATGGTGCCCATGTGCTGGCGCCAGGCCCGACTCAGTCGGCGCATCATCGCGTTGTGGCTGGCCGATCGGCGCCGATTGCGGCGCGTCACGGCGGCGGCGGCGCGACTCGCGGCCAGCCAGGCGAGTGCCAGCCGCTTCACCTCGGCCTGCAGCTCCTCCTCCGTGCGCTGCTTCTTCTGCTGCCCGTTGGCCTGCCCAGCCTCCGGCTGCCGGCTTCGGTTGCGCTTCATCAGCCAGGCCTTGCGCAGGCGGCTGAGCATGGCGGTGTGCGGGTCCATGTCCGACTCGTCCTCCTCCTCCGGCCGGCGCTGCCACATGCTGAGCACCGTCATCTGCCACTGCAGTCGCTCCGTCTCGGACATTTCCGCCCGCTTCGCCCGACGCCGCTGCAGGAGGCCTTGCCTGGTTGACTTCTGCAGGCTCAGCAGCTGCCGCGTGTGGTCGCTGACGTCGCTGCGGTCGTCGCGCAAATGAGACCGCCTGTAGAAGCGGTTGAGCAGCTTGGCCAGGCCGAAGCCGATGGCGAGCAGCGCAAAGGCGACCATCACCGTGATGGCCGACTTGGGCACGACGAACAGCGGCTTCGGGCTCCAGCTGGAGTCTGCAGTGTCGTTGCTTCTGGACTCGTTCCATAACTGAGGCATGATCGCTGCCAACACTCTGCAGCTTTGGGTCCTTCCCGAACTGCACAGCTTGTTTGCTGCCGCTCTTCATCTATTTAATAGTCTGGCTATACGCGTGGCTCAAGTGCGGGCATGCGGGTCTCAGAGAGCGCAGCCTCCCCCCCCCCCTCCAGGCCGAGGGCTGCTCCCGAGATGCTCTCCGAAATTGAAAGAGAAAATACACTCCATTGTGCTGGCTGTGTGAGCTTTAATTTAAAAATGTTCGTATCAAGCAGCCTCTAGCATTTTACTATTTTACCCCGATACGAAAGGTAGTTTAGACTTCTCTCAGCTCCATAGTACGAGCAAGAATGTGTGCCTTACAGTTCTGCACCGAAGGGTATTTAGGGTATTTCTGAGAGGGGCTATAAAATTCCGAACTTTTTGCATACTCAACTGCTTTGCGTGGGGGGCACTCTAGCAAGCTAATCTAAATTCGATGCTTAGAGGTGTGTAAGAAACCAGCCGCACAACATGTAGCAAATTTGAAGCACTGCTCTCCCCTGCTTGTACAAGCAGTCCTGAGCTTCTGTCTGTTGGATAACTTGAATAAATTTATTAAAAAATCATACAGCATAGTCGTATTAAACTATTTACAAAGCTATTAGTAAAATTTAGATGAATTTTCACCCAAGAATGAATAATCAAGTGAGCATGCAGTGATGTACCAATGAGCACAAGGGGTTATTAGCTGTACATAATTGGTGCTCCGTTAGTCAGCAGTCGAGACTGGCCCGCTTCTGCCGCCGGACTCCCTCCAGCCAGCTCAGCGGTCGCCTCCAGAGTGCCGCCGCCGCTCGGCCTCGCTGCGGCGCCCCGGGCGGCGCCTGAGCCTCCAGGCTCCAAGCCGAGCACTCGCAGTTCAGCGCCCGGAATTCCGGGCTGCCGCCGCCGAAGATCGCCAGCTGCTTCAGTCGGGCCAGCAAAGGAAGGCGGCGCTTGGCGGACAGCGGCGCTGATTCAACAGCCGCATCGCCGTCCGCTGGGACATCAGCTTCAACAGCAGCTACCAGAGACGTCGTGGACGAGTTCGCGGAGCTCCGGCTGCTCAGCCAGCAGTCCCGCCTGCCGGAGAGGACATCCCTGGCCTCGAGCGCCGATTCAATGATCTCGGAGCGAGTCTGCTGCCAGAAGTCGCACATTTGGCGAGGAGTGATTGACGTCTCGGTTGCGACGGCGACAGCGGCTCCGTCTTCTGCGTCAGCTGACTGGCTGTCGCTGGCGCGCAGTCGGGAGCGGCCGGGTTTGTCTGTGGGCTTGAGCCAGGCCTTCGGCATGCTGAGCCCAGTGGGACAAGAAGAGTGCGCGGACAAGGCAGCGAGAGGTCGGTTCGAAAGATCGAACTGAACGAGCGGTAAGAGCCAATGCGAGCTTATAAATACCCGATTCCAACGGCTGCGCGCACTCCGAGATAAGCGCTCGAACAAAGTTGGGCCCGCACCTGTGCGTCAGGTTTTCGTTGCCATAATTAACTTGGCTAGCAAGCCTGCAGCGAAAGTCGTTGCTTCTAGGAGAGAATGTTTCGTTTTACGCAGCATTTTCTTGTGTCGCGATCTGCACGTGACCTACTGCGATGCCATCATGGTGTAAATTTAGACCATGACTTCGCGCTCGCATTGCCTTGGCCGTACAAAAACTTTTCGTCATAAAATGGTCTTACATAATTCTCAGGTTTAGCAATTAGGATCGGTAATTACGTAATTATTATGACCGTACAGGTCCTAGCAATTATACGTTTGACCTGAAAAAAATCAGGGGGTGCTCCAGCATCAGGGGAGCCACAGGGGGAATCGGGGGAGCTACAGGGGGGAATCGGGGGAGCCACAGGGGGGAATCGGGGGAGCCACAGGGGGAATCGGGGGAGCTACAGGGGGGAATCGGGGAGCCACAGGGGGGAATCGGGGGAGCCACAGGGGGGAATTGGGGGAGCCACAGGGGGGAATCGGGGAGCCACAGGGGGGAATCGGGGGAGCCACAGGGGGGAATCGGGGGAGCCACAGGGGGGAATCGGGGGAGCCACAGGGGGGAATCGGGGAGCCACAGGGGGGAATCGGGGGAGCCACAGGGGGGAATCGGGGGAGCCACAGGGGGGAATCGGGGAGCCACAGGGGGGAATCGGGGAGCCACAGGGGGGAATCGGGGGAGCCACAGGGGGGAATCGGGGGAGCCACAGGGGGGAATCGGGGGAGCCACAGGGGGAATCGGGGGAGCCACAGGGGGAATCGGGGGAGCCACAGGGGGGAATCGGGGGAGCCACAGGGGGGAATCGGGGGAGCCACAGGGGGGAATCGGGGGAGCCACAGGGGGGAATCGGGGGAGCCACAGGGGGGAATCGGGGGAGCCACAGGGGAAATCGGGGGAGCCACAGGGGGAATCAGAAGCTTCCAATCAGAATTGGAGGCTCCTTTGTAATTAAAGAGTGAAGATTGTGTAAACTCAAAAGTCAAATCCAGAACAAAGGATATTTAAAGCATGGCATTTTATTGTCTCTTTGCCATTAAGTTCAAGCGGTTAAAAGGCAGAAATTATATTGCAACTGAGCAATTTAGATTTTGTAAAAGGTATATTTTATTAAACTCTTCACTAGTTTTTTTTGGCGCTATTAAGAATCATTTTGAAAATTAAGAACTCCGTTTGGGTATCAAAAAATCATAGAAGTTCGCCTGGCAGTTTGATGAAGCGTGCATGCAAAAATCTGAAAAAATCCCTGGGAATGAACCCAAACGTCTCTAAGATTGCTGCAAGGTTATTTAAAACTTTAATTTTGTTTAAAACAGCGGCTGTTTACCTTGTGACATCAAGGCCAACCAATTAGCAGTTAGCAACAACAACAGCAAAGTATTTCTGAGAACAACACCAAAAGCAGAAAATGCAGGGTGCAAAAAGTCAAAAAACAATAAAAAGCAAAAACACTTCAATTTAAAGTTTAAGACAGCGAATGGTGCTAATTAATAAGAAATGAATTACTTTTTAACTTCCAAAAGGTCTCTGAAAGTAAAAAATAGCCGAAGTTTTTAACTTGCAAAAATGATTATATTGCCACGGTTGCAACTTGTTACTGTTAGTAATGCAAACGCATATAGCATATTATAGGCACTGACTCGTCTGTAATCCTAACTAAAAGATACAAAAGATCAATTAACTTAATAATAGCAAGGCAGATAGACGATTAGTCGGGAAGAGGCGGGTGCTGCAGTTATAAGAAAATGAAAAAACGGTTTTTTTTTCTAAATTAAGCTTTAACCTCACCTCAGTTGGATTTCAGAATGTTTGCGTCAACCATTCTGTAATACGCATTCTAACAAAATATTTTATTCAAACTTATTTGCACGCACCTTCACACTCGCTAAAACAAAGCAAAAAACTCGATCTATATTGAATTTGATAAACTACAAACTAAATCTCCTGCTCTGTTTCTGACGAACTTCAGTCATCTTCCATTTAAACATCACAATTAAATTAAAGTAATCCACGGTCAATAATTTTATAAAGAAAATAAATAAAAGTAAAACTATTTGACAAGCGAGAAATCAAGTAACGATCAAAAAAGCGCAATATAAGCAACTACAGATATTCCTCTTTGTCTTTCGATAGGTCGAAATCAATTTCAAATTTACGCCAAAGGGAGACATTTTTTACCGCATTTAAATGCCTAAAACTCTTGAAAAATAATTCTTTTAAAAAGTGACTCTGCGATCTAAAAATAATTTAGAAGGTATGCTTTTCAACTAAAACTTTGTTGAACAATGTCTTGCTTTGGCGCGAATTCGAATTTGATTTGACTAAACCAACTATTTCAACGAACACTATGCCGAAATAAAAACAGTTCTATCCAGAAAATCGACAAGTTCAAATTATAAAAATACCAAAGCGAAATCTCAATCGCTTCACAACCGCGCAATTCAGTCGTAGAAGTCATTGTCCAGCTCGCCCTCCAGCACGGTGGACACTGTCTTCCCGGTTTGGACACGACTGCCAGCCGCCGAGTCGCCACCTCGGCCGGCCGGATCCGTGGCGCTGGAGGCGTCACGCGAGCTGTAGCCGCTGCTGTCCCGCTGCGACTGCTGGTGGCCCAGCGGCGGCGCAGAGGCGGCGTTCTTCGGCTGGCGCTGCCGGCCGCGGCCCTGACCGTCGTTGTCACCGAGCCAGGAGTCCGCTGGGATGGCGGGACGGATTATTTAGCATTTTTATTGCCAAAAGCAGCTTCTTTGAATTTTTGCGTATGAATCAGAGAATTTTAGTGGAAATTTTCATTCCTCTCTACTTATAGCATTATTATAAGTAATTTTATTCATATGTGCATTTGTTCACATCGTATCAAACACAAACTCATTGTTGAGCTCAGATGTGTCAGTACAGGTGTCTCGTACCTTGAGATGTCAAGCTTGAGAAATCAATTCAAACAATAGCAAACAAAATAACAGCAACTCACTGTCGGAACCATCGTCCGCCTCGTCCTTCTCAATCTGCAGCTCGGACTCCAGCTGCTCCTGCTTCATCAGCCTGGCGCGCTCCCTGGCCGCTCGGGCGCGCTCCTCGCGCAGCCGCTGCTTCTCCTGCACCGCGGCCAGCTGGGCGAGCCGCTTCTGTTCGGCGCTGGCCTGCTTCTGCTGCAGGCTCTCCAGGTTGCCGCCGGCGCCGCTGCTGGCACTCAGATCGACGCTCGCGGCGCTTCCGGCTGCGGCGGTGGCAGCGCCGCTGTTTCCAGCGAAATCCTGCGCTTTGAGCAGCTCCCGACGAGCTTTAGACTTTTTGGTTACTTTGGAGTGACGCCGCTTCTCCAGCATCTGTAGCGTTGGGTGATTTCCGATTTATAATGTCTGTCTGTCTGCCTGTTTGTCTGTCTGTCTGTCTGTCTGTCTGTCTGTCTGTCTGTCTGTCTGTCTGTCTGTCTGTCTGTCTGTCTGTCTGTCTGTCTATCTGTCTTTACATTCTTTCTTCTCTCACCCGCTCGCGCTTCTCCTCAGCCTTGCGCAGCTTCTCTGCCAGCTGCTCGGGTGACATTACAGGCACGCTGTCCAACGGCTCGAGATGCTGCAGGAGGAAAATTTAGAATTTAATTATCAGGTTGGTTTTTATTGTAACTAAAATCGTAGAAAAGCAACAGAAAGCTGCACGCACCCTCAGCCGTGGTGGCAGCGGCTTCCTCAATATTTTATCAATGTCAGAGTTCGGCTTCACCAGCATAGAGCTGCCTCCGCCGCCACTGCCGCCGCTGCCGCCTGCGCCGCCGCCGTCCACTGCGATGCTGAAGGCGACTCCACCTTTTCCAGACTTCTCATCTGGAGTGGGCAGGGTTGAGCAGATGAAAATTGAGCTGCACATGCAGCCTGCCATTTGCGTCCTATCGCCTATCCCGAGGGAGCTCGAGTTCGAAGCCCTTGTCTCACTCACATCAAGGTACAGGTGTAACCAGCATGACTGGGTGGATCTTCGATGTGTATCTTTAACAGCTTCTACACACAGCATTTGGATAGATGATTCAAACCTATCAAAGAGAATTAAACTGCTAGAAGTTAATTTAAAGTGTTCTCTTAGCTCTAAGCTGTAGAGTGCGCCAAAAATTGCGAAATAAATCGAAGGCCTAACTGGATGGGCCACTCAGCACATTTGCGTGCAAACTACTTTCAGTTCAGTAGTAAGTTAAACTGAAGCATTTTAATGTGTTTTTGAAGACAAGGCTCATTTATTGGCTCTTACCCCCCTCAAGATTAAACCCCCAAACTCCCACAGAATCTCTACCCCTGACTCGCCACCCAATTTTTATTACTTTCCTCGGTTGTTCGAGACTAAATCTGCGTTGTACATTTCAGTGGCTAATGTACATTTATGGCTGAACCAATTAGCAAGCTGTTTACGTCTGCAAGCTTGGCTTCTAAACTTATTAAAGTCATCTCGGCTGCCTTTATTCTTATAAAATACCTTATGTATTCTTCATTGCTACTGAACTGTAAGTAGAAAGCTTTTTTGCCAAGTATCTATGGTGGTATAGCTTAGCGTCAGCGGTAAAGCTCAGCTGACGAAGAGTATAGAAACAGGAAGACAGAACTCGGTCCTTGGCCTATTGTGAGTTGAAAATTTACTGTTCAGGACAGAGCGACAAGTCAGTAGCTTCACAGCAGGACTACTTGTCCAATCAAAGCAGTCGCTCACCCTCCACAGTCAGCCCGGCAGGCGGGGTTCCCGCAGCCTCAGACTTGATTGGTGGCAGCTTTTTCGGCGTTCCAACACCGCCTTGCGGCTGCTGCTGACTGCCCGCCGCCTTTGCCTGGCCGCTGGCCGGTCTGATTGGTTGCGATTTGATCACGGAAACTGATTTGGATGCGCCGCAGCCCATGCCGATCTATTGCCTGGAAGCTGATTAGGCAGCGCAAAAGCAAGCTATGGTTTCTCATTTTACAGGTGTCTTTGTTATACTGATATTCCATCACTGACAGTAGCGCAAACAAACATTTGTTGAGGGGGTGGATTCAGGAGGATAAAGACCCAGGGGGGGGGGAGTGAGTGTGGCTCTGGATTTTGGCAAAAATAAGGAGGCAACCCGCCCCCCCCCCACCCCCCTTTGGTTGTGCCACTGATCACTGATTCTTCATAATAATGATATGAATAAAACAAAAGTTAACTATATTTTAATTGACTGAACTCTACTAAATTCATTTTTTCTAAATGTACAAAGAGATGGTTTTGTTAACATTTCTCTTATTTATAAAAAGACACAAGTATAGACAGTAAATATATCCAGTTGAATATAAAATTAACTAAGCTTAAACATATTAAATATACTCTATTACAACTATTTTTTAGTATATAGGATTTGGTAAAAATGTAAGACGTAATAATTGTTCCATTATTACAAAAATAAAGCATTTAAATACTTTAATTTTAGCTCTAAATTATTATATTAAAAAGTAAAACTTTCTTCGAATTAAGGGCAATAAAATAAGTAATTCAAGAAAACATAGGAGGCGTTTGGATTTTAGGACACTTGTTATATATGATATATGCACAATTTACTTATTTAGGTCTATGGCATTTAAAAAAATGAAATTTCAACAATTTCAGCTCCTATGCAAAAGTTTCGTGCAGGGGTGCAGGAAGTTTTTTTACACTAAATTACAAATTTTACACTTGTCTGCTTAAACATTTTTATGTTCTAACTTTATTAAGTCAAATTTATGCAAAACTTGAAAAACCTAGAGAACTTAGGGAAAACTTAAACTTAGGGAAACTTGAAAAAAATAAAAGTTAAAATAATGAGATTTATGTGGCTGCCGAACTTGCCGCGTTGTAACAGTACGTTGCACTTGCACGTAAAATAAAATAAGTTGTTTAAGCAGACAAAGATTAAGTAAAGCGAAACACATTGCGTCGTTTGTCTAATCATGCACTTGGTGTTCTACGAGGCTATTTTTGTTTCAAGTTTTTTCAAGTGGAACCGCGTTTTAATGAAATGGTAATAAAACAACCAAGAATGCAGGTTAAATGTGTGCCATTTTCTGTTTACATTGCCTCTAGAAGCTAATTTTTTTTCGTTTTTAACGCAATTAGTTACACATTTAATGAATACATCTCCTTTAATTGCCCTTTGGTGATTCTGCAAGGACTGAAGATAGACCTCGAAAATTCTTTCTTTGTTTTCTTTCTTTGATTAAAAGCGGTGAAAGTTATTAAGACGTTGTGATCTTCCACTATGATACTCGGTGATCTTCCACTCTGATCCTCAGCTTCCATTCAATGTCCTTGCGACAGGCGCACTCACTACTCATATTTCATACCACGTCTCATAGTAAATATAGGTAAACGGACAGACGTGAACGAGTTGGATAGCTATAATGCCCTGAATTTATTGGCACTAAACTAATTGGCCTTAACTGCTCGGTTGATTATTAAATCGGAATTAATTATAAGTTGAGATGGAGAATTCGAAAATGATGAGCAATGGGGGGACCTGGTTGACTATATCCAAGGGCAGCGCATCAGAGAAAGAATACCTTACAGACGCTGCCGACGGGCAGGGCTGCTTGGTGCGGTGGTCGTCGCATTGTCACAGTGGCTGCTGCGGTCAGTCCAGACGAGACGCGCCAGGAGGTTAAAGCCAAGGGAAATTCCAGCTCAGCACCGAAAAGGGAGAACGGAACGGAAACGGTTGCCGCTCAGGGCTCAAAACAGCTATCATTTATAGCCCTGAGATCACGCGATAGCTCGTATTGAAGGCCATGACTTGTCCTTGACCTCCGTTACCAAAGCAATGCTGATAACGTCACTCGTCACACATGTGATTGGACGAGAAATTGCAGGGGTGGGGCGTAGCGAAGAAAAATTATTTATGATGGGGGATTACGTAACAGGCAGGAAAAAGCTTTGGGAAGATGATAGGGATATATAAAACTGTCACACGCATGAACGATTTCGAACAATAGAAAGGAGGTGCAGGGGTGGGCGATAAGAATGATTCATCAGGAACCACATGGGAAGAAGGGAGGGTGCACAAAAATTAGTCGGGGGTGGCAGGACGTGCTACATATTGAATTGTTACATACTGTGTACGCTCATTATTCAACGGTTCGAAATCATTACGCGAGGCTACTAAAATACATTCATAAGACAATGTTCTTGTGTCTATACACCAGCTGCAAAACCATACACAACTAACCATACAACCATCAAACTAGTGAATAATTTTCTGCATCAAGCTGATTAATAAATATAACTAATTCTTCATAACAAATCTGGTAGAAAAACAACAATATTTCTATGGTCAAAACCGCCGCAAGCGATTCTCGTTACCTTTTTAGCGCTTAAAGACATGGAGGCATTAAATTTACTTGTTGGACCTACTAAAATCAAATCAGTCGATCGCTACTCCCTGCGGAAAGAGTTTCTCAAGTAAAACAAAAATGGGCATCTACGATCACTCTATCCACGGCATGGTTGCTGACGTCCTGCGAGGTGTGCTGCTGTTTTTTACGGTGCTGACCGTGTCCTTTTCAATACTACTCCTGGAGTGGTTCAACGAGCGGCTTAGCCAGATGCAGCGGATGGTGCACAAGAAGAGTAAGGAGTTCCTTGTCGAGTGCATGATTGAGAACTATGAGAAGAAGTTGCTGAGCGCGCACAGGACTCCACTGTTCTAACAGTATTGGAAAATGAATTACACTGTATTACGATCCATTGTTGTAATTTTGCGTGTATGCGTACATCCTAGATTGCATATGAAAATATATTGAAGTAGCTTCACTGAGACTTTCGGTAAATGACATTTTTAGCTGGCGCGCCAGGAAACAATAGTTTAACTATTGTATATTAACTATTGTATAACTATTGTATACAATAGTTAATGTACATTGCACGTACAACTAACGGGTCACATACCCTTGGTTAATTGGGTGCCTTTATTTAACGCGGGGCGGGCGGCCTCTGGCCCGCCAAGTGCGTATCGCCAAAAGTACGCCAAAGTGATCGAGTGCCTGCGGTGCTAAATGGGTAAATGAGCGCCTGTCTGCGGCGCCAAAATGATCGAGTGCCTGCGGTGCTAAATGGGTAAATGAGCGCCTGTCTGCGGCGCCAAAATGATCGAGTGGCTGCGGTGCTAAATGACTAAATGAGCGCCTGTCTGCGGCGCCAAAATGATCGAGTGCCTGCGGTGCTAAATGGCTAAATGAGCGCCTGTCTGCGGCGCCAAAATGATCGAGTGCCTGCGGTGCTAAATGGCTAAATGAGCGCCTGTCTGCGGCGCCAAAATGAGTGCTAACAACACCGGTTCTCAAAATAGTGTACATGTGGGAATTTAATTGTTATTTACATGTAGAATTCTTGGCTTTTTGTCCCCCCATCATTAAATTCATGGCGACAGCCCCTGGAAAATATTACATGTATATAGCAGTTGGAATTGATGTTTCGCAATTTGGCATACAGCGCGTACACTGTTACATGCGGTGGGCTAAATAAAAAAGAAATACTGTGAATTCTATTTACTATACGTGAAAAAGCATGCTAACAATCCTGCACAATTTGATGAGAGACAGAAGTGAAGAGTTCGCTTTAGCACACTAGAGAGAGAGAGAGAGGGGAAAGGAGAGAGAAAGAGAACAGAGAGAGAGAATTAGGTCTAGTGTCTAAACGCCCGAACTGCCACTTCCAGACCCTAAGCCTGGGAACAAAATCAGTGTTCACTTACGGTTGCGGGCTCCTCTTCTTCGTAGGGCAGGTTCTCCGAGCTCGTCCCTTGTTTCTTCTTCTCTGTTGCTCGCGTATGTAGGGTTCGCCTTTTCAAATCTTCTTCTTCTCCGGAGGAATCTTCTTGAAGTCTAGAATCGGCCGAAAGTGAGAGCGTAACAATCAAATCTGGCGACGTCGCAGTGTGTCTCGAATGCAAAATCAATTTAGGCCTTAGTTCAATGATCAATATCAACAATGCGCCCTTAATAACAAAATCAACTTTCTGCAATAATAACGAGGTCCTCCAGGAAGGGCGTCTTCTTCTAGAAATAACGGAATCGGAGTGATGTGCTCCTATCGGTTAATCTAAGATAACCAAAATCAATCAACTCGATAATCTTCTAAGGGTATCGGAATCGGTCCGCAGATCCTATCCAATCCCTTAGGAAAAGGGAGGCCTCAAATTCAATAGTCTCAGTAAAATCAACTGATCAACAACGACCGGCAATAAAATCGCTCTCAAAATCAATTCAATAACAAAGGCTCGAACAAAGGCTCACCAATTGGTTTACTTCTTCCTCAGAGACGTAGCCTCGAGTAGCTTCTGCAGTAAGCCCAAGATGTTTTGAGGCTGCTCCGAGTCTGAGATTTTTAGCTCGGATTTTGGCTTGTATTTATAGGAAAGTTTAAACAGATTATTTTTAGGAAGTGACAGTTTTGCGTTTTGGAAATTTGACCCCTATGGAATACATTAGATTTGAGCATCAATACCATATTCGTAGTGATGAGGACGCACTTTTTCCCAAATCCCGCGCTAGCACAGGGGCTCTAAATCTACTAGCCTACTGACAGCAGGCTAAGGGCATTTTTATTCTTTTTCTGCGAATTGTCATAGAATCTATACTAGATATAATGTCTGGTCATACTAGTAGTCATAGTAACATAGGCGCAGCTTTTTGGGTCGTAAATCATCGCTTTCAAAGTTTGTCTGACAGCCACCTGCGCCTCACTCAGTGTTGAGGCTGGCGCCAGATGGTCTGAGAGGATGCGGGCGGTAGCTTTTTTCTCATCATTTTGACAGGCCATCAAGATTTATGAGGTCAGAGCCTATTGTTCGGGTTCACTCAAGCGTGTGACAGCTTTGACAGCTATGCGTTTTACCCCCAAAAGTACTTTGGGATTAGCGATTAGTGATTTCTCTTCATTATCTTCACTTTCTATTTAATAAGAGCTTTCTAATGTATATATTTTCATTAATTTCTGTCAATCCTACGCGAAAAGTCATAAATCATTTTGTTGCGATTTTGATTGATTTATGGCCGCACCTGTCATCTTTTTACGACCCTGTGGGAACTGATAGGACCTCCCGGTCACGTGATTCTGGGTAGCAACAAGCTTCATTTTAACAAAACGGCTCAGCCAATCAGAATCGACGTGTTCCATTATAACAAACTGTGGTCCAGTTGGCGGCTATTTAAACCGGTGTTTTTGGCCCGCTCGGACCTCAACCGGCTCTCCCGGAGGAACCGGAGGAACCTTACCGACATATCTGGTTCCCGGAGCCCGACCGTCGTTTCTTGATCCCCGGATTGCGACTTCCCCCTCATCATCAAGGACGAGTCCCCCGGTCATCAGCAGCGAACATCAAAGTTAAGATCATCACCTGCTAGCTATCAGCGAAGATTGTGACAGCATCATCCCGAGTCTACAGCTGCGAAGCACTAAGCCGATTCGGTCACTGTGGATTTCCTGGTCTCCGGCTGTTGAGTTTCTGATTGGTTGGGTGAGAGGCTATCTAGACTTGCTTGATTGGGTGATCCCTTATCTGTCCCCTGTTTCAGTAGCTGGATTAAGCGCACACTTTTGCTCATTTTGTTCAGTAGTGCTGTTGCTGAGGCAGAAATCATTCAATAATACTGCTAGTAGTCTGAGACTCCAATTCAATCTGAAGTGTGAAGTGATCTAAGGAGAAGGTTAAATCTAACAGTTATTTTTATCGGTTTTATTTCTTTGTTCGCCGATGGCTCAGATGAGTAGCTAAGCTAGTAGGCGCCGGTCACAGTGGACCAATGGCAAGGCAGTTCTCAGTCAATCAATCTATCAAATCAGTGAGCAAAATTGCCAGTAGTGCAGAATCGGCGCCAGAGATGTACTTTGTGCACTCTAGGTTCGCCAAGCGGCTCGGGTGATGAATCATGCGGTCTCTGATGTTCGAGTTAGCCTATCATCAGCGCTAGGAGAGGCTGGTTGGCGCGTTGAAGGCCAAAAGTACAATTCTTCGTATTTAGCAATGTTATAGTACATGTAGCTACCCCATAGTCTCGCCACTGCAAGAATCCCCTGCACAAGTCCCCTCTGTACCTGCATGGCCAATGCGATCTAGTCCCAGCAGTGTCCCTTATCATCGGCTATGACTTCGAGATTGACAGCAAAAAGACACTAGTTGGCAGGTAAGCCCCCTCTGGCAAAGCCCCCTCTAGTCGGAAGCCCAATTTCGAGAGTCCCGGTGTGGTGAGCCAGGGCGCACGGGCTGGTGGCAGCAAGTTATCAATAGTTGATCTGCGGATTAGCTAATTTCTACTTTCAAAATTCTCCCTGCTCGTCTCTCGCTGTCCCTCTCTTAGCTATAGGACCTAGACTGCTCGCCACACGATCAAGCTACCATGGGGCTGACCATCTGACAGCAGTGGGGGGCCAGGACTCTAATTGATTTATTTCTGAGAACTGAGGCCCGAAGGCTTCCCCACAAGGGGGCCGGAAGGTCGAAACCCATCAGTAGTTCTAAATTTAAATGTTGCAAAAGATGGTCATTTGTTGCTTTCGTGGTCTTAAAAATAGAGTGTGACAATTTGCACTTTTTAGCATTTAAGTTTTTCGCATCTTTACGTTGCTACTTATAGTAGTTTACTTTGTACTGTATTTGGAGATCTCTACAGAAGGCACACTCGCACTGACTCAGCAATATGAGCCAAGATCGACACTAAAGAAGGCTTGCTGTAGTGAATGCGAAAACTGCTCTCTAGCAAGCTCCAGCACAGAGATGCGGGTGTACACTGCATAGACAATGGCCAGGCATCAAATTGAATATGCCGAACTCTTTTCTTGGTATCGTCGTGTCTGAATGAGCACTGCATAAAAGAAATGAACTCAGAGTTGCTGCTAAAAACGTGCCGAGCTATCTGGCAGAGCCGAGTCCGAGTGCAGCTGCAGGCAAATTCAGATCGACTGGCACAAAATGAGCCCAATATCTGGCACAAAGTCCTGCCGTGCCTTCAGTTTGGCTTTGATTTGTCTACATGTAGCTCTGACGTCTGCACGATTATCTACGGCATCTGAGATGAGCTCAGCAGCTGATGAGGACTCCGCATCGGACAGCGTCGGCCGGGTGGTCTCAGAGCTTCGAGTGAAGCATCATTATCACTCGGCCAAAAAATGTGAGCAAATCCTGGCACAAGTTGAAGCTGGCACAAAGTGTCTTGGCTGCGTTGCGTTGCCTTGTTAGATGCTAGATGCATGTAAAAATTGACAATAAAATAAATCTCTGATTAAATCTGTTTATTTTCATTCCGTTACCGAATGATAAAATAGATTCATAAACCAATTTTAAGCACAGGACATGCATGTAGGATATTTAATTGGCATCTAACCCTAATTTTCTAAACAAAAAGCTATATGAATATCAAATAGAGCTGCAACAAAGACAAGATTCATCAAAACATGAACACTGGGTCTACTTCCTATCAAAAGCAATACAAACTTTGTGCTGTAAAAATGAAAACCTCCAGGCAGTATTTTTTTTCAGTAAAAACTACCTCCTAAACATTTCCAACAAACGTAGTACTTGAGTAGGTCCTCGACTTACTTGACTTGACTCAGCTGCAGGGGGCTCCGTGCGTCCGGCAACAGCGAGGATGCGTTGCCTCCCATTTTGTTAACCCCTAGAGACCACGGGCAGCTTAGTGCTGCAGTGTCACTTAGGGAGTTCCGGTGGTGCCGGTGTCCGCAGCGCGGTCCCCCTCCGGACAGTCCAGGAGGTGGACTATTGTCACTCGCCCGGTAGCCCTTAGGTAGCGGACGAGCTGGCAGGACGAGCTGGCGTGTAGTCCTCGAGATTAGTGTTCGTTTTGATATGAATGCCTTAAAAGCTCATTTCGATCATCAAAAGTGATTTGAGCATTTAAAAGCAGCCAGTTAAGACAATTGAATGCTGTTTCAGGCTGGCAGGGAAATCTATCACGTCTCAGTCTGAGTCAGCGGACTCGATGCGCTCGCCAGTTTCTGCGCTACTCAAATCATTGGCTTCGAGTCTGGGACCACAGAGAAGACTTGGCCTCGTTTCGATACGAAACGGACATCTCAGAGAAGAACAGGCAGATGGTTAGTACTTTTATCACTATGTATTGCTGCATTAGCTAAAAATAGCGTTCAGTCACTCGTAAACAGTGGCAATTTCGTATTTGTTACAATCTAATCGGCGAAATTTCTGTAGCAACATGTGAGTTGAACGACGCGCGGTTTGAGTTGGCTGATGTAATTAAAGCAAGATGCGTCCACGTCGTTCTTTGGCTGTTTTACCAAATAGTCTTTATTTTTATTTGGCATTTTCGTTCAATAACACAATCGCAAAATAAGAAATATTATTTGATATAGATTTTAAATGTATCCCTCTATTTCCATCTTTAACAGCTGAAGCGTGCGAAGGCTGGACTGGAAAAGTTCTCTAGCCGGCTAACGCTGTTCGCACTCAAGTTTAAAAAGTTTAAGATGAAACTCAGCCGCCGAGAGGCCAGAATGATGAAGCTTCTGCAGGGAAAGCAGGTCTTCAAGAGTAACCGCAATCTGCTGTAAGCTGCAGTTTACAATCGCTGAGTTAAGCCCCCCCCGTACGTACCCTGTCACTTAGCATTGCGGATGGCTCTTGTTTCAGCCGTTACAATCAAGTTCAGTCGAGAATAATGCAAGACTACAACCAAGCAGTCGGTTGCTACGCGCCAGGAAAGTGCCTGGACAGCGGTGAGGACAACGTGGAAAACTTCTTCCGCACCAAAAAGGACTACGACCAGCTGCGGTATCTGTGGAAGTCCTGGCGCGATGCGACTGGCGCAAAGTTCCGAAACGCGTTCGTGGAGAGAGCTCAGCTGCTCAACGAATCCGTTTGGCCTTCCGGTGAGTGAAGCGCGATGCAATTATTTATTGCTTCAGTGATATTTAGTACTGGCAACGCCTATTGGTGAAGTGTTTTCTAAAATATTTTTTTAAAAATTGAAGAGTTCTTTTCAATTTTAGGCTTCCGAGATTACGCCTACTTCGATTACTTTACTGCTTTTGAAGACCCAAAGTTCCCGGAAACAGTCGTGTCGCTCTACAACCAGTTCAAACCCCTCTACGAGCAGCTGCACGCCTACCTAAGACACCGACTGCACCAGAAGTATCCTGGAAAATTTGCTGCTAACGGGCTTCTACCTGGTCATCTTGGTGACGATCCTTGGGGATCCCAATACACAAAGTGGCACAATGAGTTCGTTCCGTTCCCAGCAGCCGAGTCCATCGATTTCGACGGCATTCTCAAGGACAGGGAGAGGCGTGGTCTCCTGACTGTGCCACAGCTTCCTCACGTCGCCGACGAGTTCTACAGAAGTCTGGGACTGCCAAAGATGACAGAAACATTCTGGCGTAAGAGCGTGTTTCTAAAGCCGAAGGACCACAAAATGAACTGTCACGGAACCGCTTTCGACATGCACAGCGCGTCAAGAGACGACTTCCGCATCAAGATGTGCACCCTGATGGACATGAGCAGCTTCAGCACGGTGCATCACGAGATGGGACACGTAATGTACTTCATGCTGTACTCTCACCAGCCGGTCATTTTTCGAAGGGGAGCGAACGGGGGCTTTCACGAGGCTATTGGCGATACGATTACGCTGTCCGTTCTGACGCCGAAACATTTTAAGGCCATTAAGTTTATCAAGCACACAAACGACACTTCTGGTGAGAAACGAATGCTATTTCAGTTTTAAACCTGTCGATATACATCCGATCCTGTGCAAGTTTATGAAGTAGTGACAGTAAGTTTGTATACTTCAGTGGTTAAGGCATATTAGGGTCATCCAGTAGCGATGCGAAATGATTTTGTTGCCATATTAGTAGTTAAGGAGTGTTTGTAATAAACGAACTCTTTTGCATTTTTCCAGAGTCTCTTGTGAACAATCTGTTAACTCAAGCACTGGCAAATGTCATGTTTCTTCCTTACGCATTGGCTGCGGACCTATGGAAGTGGCGCTACTTCGGTGGTCAGGTACCCAAGGAGCAGCTCAACCAGGACTGGTGGCAGCTCAGAAGTCGGTTTGGGGGTATCGGGCCGCCAGTGACAAGGTCTGAGGCTGACACTGACGCTCTGTCCAAGTTTCATTTAGCAATCGATGTGAGCTACATCAGGTACAGTTATTGATCCAACTGTTGCTCATAAAGAACTGAAGCCTAATCAAACATAAATGTCACCTACTGCATCTTCTTTTAAACCAATTACATACAGACAATATAAAAGTCAACTTTCAGTCGCTTAACAGGTGACGCGCTTCTTTTTCCAATTTCAGATATTTTGTCAGCTTCCTGCTGAAGTTCCAATTCTACAAGGCCCTGTGCCAGGAAGCTGGACATTCGGGACCCCTGGCCACGTGCGATTTCTACAGGTCAACCGCTGCCGGAGATAAACTCAGGTGAGGGGATACTGAGTGAAGCAGAAGCAACCTTTCCACAGACAAAGTAAACACGTTTTGTGAGCTAACTTCAGAATTCTTTTTTTTTCACTTAGACGCACTCTGCGGCTCGGCCGGTCCAAGCCGTGGCCGGACGCTCTCCAACAGCTGACCGGCCGAAGGGATATCTCGGCCGATGCACTGATGGAGTACTTCCAGCCGCTGCACAACTGGCTGAAGGACTACAACGCTAAGAATGGCGTGCCAGTGGGCTGGACCGTGCCTGCGAACCCAACCCGATCATCACAAATTCTGAAAAAATCGATCGATTTTTAGAGAGACGAATGCAATGCATAAAAGCGAATGCGTTTGTTTGTCTCTTGTAAGAACTCACGTACACATTGCACACAGGGACTACTCAACTAGAAGGACGGGAAACCTTGTTTCTTGTGAAAATTTTACGAGGCAGCTTTTTCAGACAAAATACACTACGGAGATAGGAAGTTTTTTTTCAGCACAAAAATTGTTATTGCTTTTGATAGGAGGCGGATCCAATGTTCATCTTTTGACTTGTTGTGTCTTTATTATACGTAAGGCACATACGTACATTCCCTGTACCTAGAAACCATAAAATGCATGGCAACAGCTCGACTCATGGCGTTTTATGAACCTATTTATCATCTCTGTTATATAATATTGTTATAAAGTCAGCTGAAAATCATAAAATAGATTCATAAAAACAATGAACCCAACTGTGCGATTATATGGTTTTTAGGCAAAAACATGAACAAAAATAATGTACGTTGAAAAAAACATTATCTCATAACATAGAATCCTAATTTACTAAACGAAAAGCTTCATGAATATCAATACAGCAATAAGAAAGGCACAACATATCAAAAGATGAACATTGGGTCTGCCTCCTATCGAAAGCAATAGAAAACTTCCTATCTCCGTAGTGTATTTTTCCGTAGTTTATGATGAATCAATATTTTTAAATATGGTTTTTGAGAATTTTTTCAATCAGCAAGTTATGCCATAATTTATGTTCCTTCGAACCCGAATTTTTAAGGAACTGATTTCTAAACTATTTTCTATCTGTTTATCACATTTGATTACTTTCTAACCGAGAGAGTTGTAATTGCTGTGATGAAAGACATTTATCATTATGCAATGTATTTCTTCCAAAAATACACTGAAAGAAGCGCGCAGCTTTAATTAAACGGCGATTCTCGAACCGCTTGCACGGGATCCAATGCAGTGCTTAAAGCTTTGCAAACAAACTTTTTGATTGACATCATGCTTTCCAACATCTAATATTTAACGAGACTAGCTGAAATACTTTGCATCTTTCAACAAGATTTAACTGGTTACAGTATACTTAAGATAGATTCTTAATGAACGCACTGTAGCGACCCCTCCGAGTAAAGCCTGTTTGTGAGCATTCTGCTAACAAATGCGTACACCTAGACTCGTTGGTCATGAGCTGGTTGGGGCACGTGTTCACCTTCTACCTGCATAATTGTCATCCAACCCTCCCTAAGAGTAAACTGCTCTGCGACGTGGGTTTGCACAGTTCCATGCGATGGTGTGAGGCGGCTGGAGATGAAGGTTGTTTTAACTCTGCGCGCAGGCAAGCAGCCACGCCCAAAATGAGCTACGAATCAGCCATGCAGAAAGCAGCAGATGCTGGCAGAGCAAAGCGGGGCGAAGGAACAATGGCACCTCACTGAGGCCGAAATCCAAGATTTGAGAGAGTGAGGTTGGGGCGGGGGTTGAGGCTCGAGCTGACAGGCCGGAAGACAAACGAGTTGCGGGTAGAGAGGGAGAGGCATGTGACAAGCATGTCCACAATGTGCAAAGGGTGAGCTAAGTAAGTGCATCATAAAGCTTGAGGCGCTCTCATACATAAAAAGGTCTGCAAAACCCTTTTTTGGCGTTGTGCTCTCACATAAATTGTCACAGCTTTGGCCTGTGCAAGTTCACAAATCTCATATAACAAACTTTTGTTCGATAGCAAGACAAACGCGGCACGATGACGCTCAGCAGCTCGCCGACCCGGCCCGTCGGACTCTTGCTGCTCGCAGTCGCCGTGATGGCAGTTTTTGCCCTGTGCGCCGACGCCTATCGGTTTCGTGACGATGAGTCCAGCGAGCTCAGCCACCTGTTGATGAAACTCAGGCGGGACCAGCACAGGAAGCATTGTGAGATATTTTATTAGAAAATATTAGACAATTTATCTAAATAAATTACAGCTCCAAATTTAACTATCAGCGCATTTATCGATCGAAATCTGCACTATTATCAGGCTGGAAGTACAGCCTTGACGGCCTGACCGAATCTCAGCTGACAAAATGCGCCCGTCGGTTCATCCACTTTGCCAACCAGCAGCTCAGAAAGCGGAAGCACCGATCTTCTCTGGCTTCCTTTCACTACAACGTCAACATCAACAAGAGGAACAAGGAGTTGGTAAGGTTCAGTTAAAAGGGGGGCAGGGTTTTAAGACTGCGCTCTTTAGGAAAAGTGTTTTAGCTGAAATAGCAACAGTATCGCTGTCCCGTCTATTACCATCTACCACCATACTGTCTCATCATCTACTTTCAGTTGACTAGAGTGGACACAAAGTACCGCAGATTCAGCAGCAAGCTGACGCTTTTTGCACTGAAGTTCAAAGGCAAACGCATGAGCGGTTTGTCAGCTTCTGATGCAAGGATGCTCCGGGATCTGCAGTGGAACATGGTGTTCGGAAGAAGAAAGGATTCCAGGTAAGACAAATAACATTAGTTGGAACAGCTCTCAGATTTCCACAACTAACCTACTCTCATCCACCACCTACCTGTCTTAGCCGGATGTCAAACCTGGATTCACAGATGAGCCAAAGCTACGACACGGCTGTCGGCTGCTACGCGCCAGGAAAGTGCCTGGACAGCGGTGAGGACAACGTGAAAAACTTCTTTCGCACCAAAAATGACTACGACCAGCTGCGGTATCTGTGGAAGTCTTGGCGCAATGCGACTGGCGCAAAGTTCCGAAACGCGTTCGTAGAGAGAGCTCAGCTGCTCAACGAATCCGTTCGACCTGCGGGTGAGCTTTCGGCAGTTATTGGTTACATTTTGAATAGCTACTATCTCGATTCAGCTTTGGACAACCAAAACCTTTATTGAATTTCATTCATCTTTCAGGCTTTAAAAACTACGCATTCTTTGAATATTTCACCGATTTCGAGGACCCAAAGTTCCCGGAAACAGTCGTCTCGCTCTACAACCAGTTCAAACCCCTCTACGAGCAGCTGCACGCCTACCTAAGACACCGACTGCACCAGAAGTATCCAGGAAAATTTGCAGCTAACGGGCTTCTACCTGGTCACCTTGGCGACGATCCTTGGGGATCCCAATACACAAAGTGGCACAATGAGTTCGTTCCGTTCCCAGCAGCCGAGTCCATCGATTTCGACGGCATTCTCAAGGACAGGGAGAGGCGTGGTCTCCTGACTGTGCCACAGCTTCCTCACGTCGCCGACGAGTTCTACAGAAGTCTGGGACTGCCAAAGATGACAGAAACATTCTGGCGTAAGAGCGTGTTTCTAAAGCCGAAGGACCACAAAATGAACTGTCACGGAACCGCTTTCGACATGCACAGCGCGTCAAGAGACGACTTCCGCATCAAGATGTGCACCCGAATGGACATGAGCAGCTTCAGCACGGTTCATCACGAGATGGGACACATAATGTACTTCATGCTGTACTCTCACCAGCCGGTCCTGTTCCAAGGTAGCGCGAATAGTGGCTTTCACGAGGCTATTGGAGACACAATCACATTATCTGTGAAGACGGCAGAGCACTTTCAGGCTATTAAGTTTGCCAAACATTTAAATGATACGCATGGTACGTAAATATGGCAATTCAAATATTCCGCGTTCTTTTTTAAAGGAAGAGTTCGTACTGAGTAACATTAACACTTTCCAGAGTCTCAAGTGAACACACAACTAACGCAAGCTCTCGAAAACGTCATGTTCCTACCGTTTGCAATGACGGTTGACCTTTGGAAGTGGCGATACATTAGCGGTGAGGTGCCGAAGGAACAACTCAACCAGGACTGGTGGCGGCTGAGGGGCCTCTACGCCGGTGTTGGTCCTTCAGTCTCAAGATCCGAGGCGGATACCGACGCTCTGTCCAAGTACCATGCCGCGAAGAACATCGGTTACGTAAGGTGGGTGCCCTGAACAGTGAATAAAAAATAGTGCTTTTGCCCAGAAAAGAAACGCATCACTACTTTTCGTTATTTGTTGAAGTAAAATAAACGACTGCTTGTCTTGCTTAATCGCATTTCAGATACTTCATTAGCTTTCTGCTGAAGTTCCAATTCTATAAGGCCATGTGCGAAGAAGCCGGTCACAAAGGACCATTGTCCACCTGCGACTTCTACAAATCAACCGCTGCCGGGGACAAACTGCGGTAAGAGCTGTGCTAAAGCCAGAAGTCAGAAGCCAGAAGCCAGAAGCAGAAATAATCTTATTTTATTCAGAGCTTTATCGAAATATTTGATGCAAGTTCGCTCATGTCCAAAGCAAAAATCGATCAATTTTACTAACAGGCGCATGCTGCAACTCGGCCGGTCCAAGCCGTGGCCGGACGCTCTCCAACAGCTGACCGGCCGGAGGGACATCTCAGCCGATGCACTGATGGAGTACTTCCAGCCGCTGCACAACTGGCTGAAGGACTACAACGCTAAGAATGGCGTGCCAGTGGGCTGGACTGTGCCAGCGAACCCAATGCAATCGGCTTCGAACTGAAAGGACATCTGAAGGACTGACTGATCGATGAAGCTGCTTCAGTTATCAACATTGAAGAACTTGACAAACAACCAAAGCAACATATGTGACAGTTAATTGCTTTGCTGCATTCAGATTAAGAGTGGACTATTTATTCAAGTCTCTTGGATGTAAAATAGAAGTCGAATAAAGCTACCGAAACACTCGTAGCTGCACAAACACCAGGTTTTGGGCTTTAAACGCGCTTGTGTCGTCAGTCAAGCTTCTTGTAGTTAGCTCGTACATGCCGTCAGATCATCACCAGAATTGTATTCTCTCAAAAGATCGGATTTTTCAAGTGCGTATGCGTTCTCTAGAGCATACAGAACGCACTATATTTATGCATTCCTTACCGGCCTCGAGCCCATTTCTTAGAAAATCGAGCGTAGCATCCTTCTGCTAGAGTTGCCCTTGATTTCGTATTGAGCGCCTACTTCATGAAAATACATGTATACTAATTTTATTCTCGTTGGAATAAATGTACCTGCCGTGGACAGCTAAAGTAGAGGGACTAAAAGTAAAGTCGAGATGGATTTTGCCCAAATAACTCCGAAAAAACTCCGCAAAATAACGTTGACAAGTAAATTCCTCGAAAACAAACTTCCCAAAGCAAACGTCGTAGTTCAAACTATCCCAAATGATGAAAATCTTAATTTTATTAACCTTGCAATCTATGCGAAGAATGAATGCCTTTTTCAGCTTAGTTATTCTTAAATAATTAAGGTGTTGTGCTATCGTGCCCTATTTTTCCCCAGACCCGCCCCAAACCTCCCAGTGTGCCTGACCCCTCCAGTTTTCTGTAACGTATACGTACATCAATTACGCCACCTCACACCTGGCTCTGAGTTGCAGCTTTCCAATAGATCAAGCTGTCGGCAAGCTCTCCCGTGGGGGGGCGCATGACACCGGGGGGGGGGGCGCATGACACCGGGGGAGGGAACTTTACAGACAGAACCTGAAAATAGAAGGATATGTCCAGGAGGCAATCCTAGAGTGCAAAACTATTACCACAGAGCCATCTACTAAGCTGCCCTTATCTAATTACCTTGCCTGCCACCGACACAACATATTGCATTCCACTGCACAGCTGCTGCTTCCAGAATATTAATTAAACACAATAATTTGCCACTTGAACCATCGGAGGCAGTGAGCATGCGCAGGAGTACGTGTGAACTCTTTTAGCCTATACAAATGCAGCCAGTGACAGCCAATTCAATAAATACTGATCTAAATATGTTTATTGATTCGCGCTGGTAATATTTGCTTTCAATTATGCTAATACCGGAACTGGCTGACACACTCCTGTATACAAAGGATCCTTACTGGAACTTGCTCAGGCTGATCAGGCGCTGCTACGCTCATATTCCATCTATTCAATTATGAAATATTGTACTATTTACCTGCCCCTGCCTCTCCCCTTCGCTGTATACTCGTACTTTACACCGTTTTATCGATCGCCCCAAACCCCTTCTTGACTCACCAATGCTAGCCAACCTATTCCTTCCTGCCCCCCATTCCCATATCTCTGAACATTTCATTGGTGCACCCAGGCGGGCATTTTTGCCCCTCTTACTCTAATAACCTGCTGCTGTCAACTGGCTGAATGCACGACAGGATCTATCGGCTACCTTGCAAAATTCGGATAGACTTGTTAAAAAAACGCTGAAAAAGTTTTGGCGCGCTCATTTTCAAAAACTTTTTCCCCAACAAACACTCGCAACTGCTGTTTCCCTTCAGCAAAGCCAAGCAAGCGCACGTCTGTCATGCTACAGCTGAAACTGCCAGCCGCCTGCGAGGCCACCTCAGCGCACGGTTGTCCCGACTCGTCAGTGCCAAGCCGCTCTTCATACGCGTGGCCTGGCTCCTGCTCTTCTTCTTCTTCCTGTGCCTGCTCCTCCGCGGTTTGGTCGGCTTCGCAGTCAAGCTGCAGAGTCGGCAGGTGACCTCATCTCTAGAGGCCGAAAGCGTGCGCTTCCAGTTCCCGGACGTGTACGCTTGCTTCGAGAACCCTGTGTCCGGCACCTACTCTGCGAGCATGAGCGACAGCATCATCCAGCAGCTCAACGACAGCCTAACAGAGATATCAGCTGCAATCGAGCGAAGTGTACGCAATTCATTGAAGAATACGCCAGGCTCAAGTGAAGCAGATATTGCGCAACAGGTGGAAAAACTGAAACTCACTGCAAGCTATGTTTACCCATTATCGATTCCCTACACTCTGCTAGTAAGTGCTCTGGCTCACAGAGCGGAGCAAGCCGTTCTCCTCAGCAGTGTTCTCAAGGCAAACAAGAACGGCTTTGCTGAAGAATTTCCAGTGCCATTCACTCAGTTCTATCACCAGACCCAATTGAGATGCTTCAGATGGTCAGCTGACAACAACTCTGAGCTCCAAAGCATTCAAAGTCGAAACAGCCTTGAGATTGCGATGTTTCTGGACAACCTGGACGAGATGTCTGCGCCAAATCTTACCGGGAAATCTGTTGAATCGCCCGTCTATGCTGAATACAGGAAGCGCAACACGGGCACACCAGTCTACATAAGAATGCCTGTGACTGATTGGCCGCTGGCACTGCGTGATAGCCTCAGACCAGACAGGCGCTCAGGAGTTCGGCTCTTCCTCATGCCGCCAGGGGAATACCCGTCCAATTTTGGAACCTCGATTTTACTCGAGCCGGGAAAGTACTATCAGGTGGGTCATTGCTGCGATGCATCGCTGAATTGCTAAATCAATATTGAATGTGAATGAACCCATCTGATTACTTTCAGATTGAGCTTTCAATGCGACAAGAAGAGCGAAATGCAGATCAGTTCGACTGCGTTAGCACTAACGATCTCATTCAGTTTCTGAACCCCTACGACTTTGAACCCTACAGCCATAGCTACTCCTATTCCTACTGCTACTTTGACAAATTCAACGAAAATTCGCTTGCTATTTACAACTTTACAACGCCCGGCATTCCGACAACTTGGAGGCTACGGCACTCGCAGACGACTCTGAACATGTCCGGTCCGAGTAACAAATTGGATCATCTGCCAGCTGAAGTATCTAAAATCGAATCGACTCCGAAAAATTTTGATGAAGCGACCGCATCGGCCTGCAAGAGCCGCGCGCCCTGCTCGAGCCTCATCTATGACGCCCAGATCTCCAGCGCCAGCTGGCCCACCTCAACTTCTCTCCGCGCGTTCATTGGAACTACGGTGGCCGACGCCAGGGACACGGCGGTTCTCAAGGGAATCTCGGTTCCGGGTCTCGAGTTTCTGGTCAACGCCAGCTCTGAAAGCTCCTCCATGTCTCCGGCCGCCATCGCCTTCGCTAATGCGAATCTGTTGAAGCTTGAGATCCGACCGCAGCGCATGGACTGCGATAAGCTCAAGTTCTCCATTGACTACGGCTTCGTGTGGCAGCGAAATGTGGCAGCCTCTACACCGAATTACTCGATTTCCCCAAGGAAGGCTGCACTGGCACATGACAAATGACAGCATCATCTTTATGTCTTCTAAAGGCGTCTTTCTTTGACAAAACACTGACGTCCTGGAGCCGGAGTCTGGACTGCCAGCTCTTCAAATTTGAACTTCTACCGCGAACTCCGTACTCGCTGGATGTCGTGCCAGCTGATTTGTTTCTTTTCCGCAGCTGAACAGCCATTTGAGGCGGCGAGTTGTTCCCAGCAGGGATCATTTGGAAGACAAGGATCGGCGCATTCTCCCATGGTCTTTCAAGATTTTGATGCCATTGACGAGATTGCTCAAGCGATGGGAGAAGTGTATTGCTACAGGTGGAGACTGTTGAGAAGACTGCCTTGAAAAGGTGACGATGACGAGACAGACCAACAAAAGACAACACTTAGTTTCTGTTGGGACTAAACATCGCACTTAACATTCGTTTTTCCCTTCACTGTAACACTATCAGTGGCATTGCAATGGAATGACCAAAATATACTCAGCAACATTAAAAAGTCGCCACTCTATGCGCCAGTGAGCAATTTCTCTTGGACTATTCTGGAATAAAAGATACGACAAAACTGATCGGGTAGCTTTGATCCATCCAACCCTCGCACACCGCTCCCCCCACTTCATTCCTCAACGCAAGTCTGCCGCGGTGTAGCTGAGTTGCGTCACTCGCAAAGTTTGAGAGACTTCACCTGCACTCTCAGAAGTGGCGACCACAGACGGAATAATGAAGACTTTTCGATGTTGCTGAGTATATACAAGACTGAATATAGTAAGTAGATTAGTAGAAAGAAGAAATGTGCCGCTTTAAAATGACACCAACGAACGCAAAGTGAAATTTGATAGAACTATATAAGTGTAGAGATTTGTGGCTCTCTGAATTTAGGTTACGGTTAGTTAGTTCTATTGAAGCTCGTCTATCTGCTGCTTGTAAATTACAAAGACACTGCTAGAGACTCAATAGTGTCTTAAAAATGGGTGTTCGGGGGGAACAGTTGACAGTCCAGACTCTGGGTCCAGGTGTACTTGGCTTGTGCAGCCATAAAACTTTAGGGCTCTCTCTCTGCACCAGCTTTACTCTGCCGGGCCCTCTGGGTGCAGATGTATTTTAATTGCTGAGTGGTGCGTTTTGTGTGCTGGCACGCCCGTGAGTGTGTGTGTTTGAGTGAGTGTGCGTGTGAGTGATTGGTATGTGTCTACTCCGAATTTTCTGGCTCTGTAGAGACGAGTTTCTCTTGGCTCTGGAAGCTTTTCATGCTCGGTTAAGTGCCAGCTTCCAATGGAAGCGATACAAATTCTCTGCTTGCCAAAGCCCTGTCAACCCTTCAAATTCCCTGCTTCACCGCATTGTGCCAGGAGGGTCCAGACAAAGAATGCAAACGGAGACTGGAGAGCCCCATTGTGCCCGCGCCCAGAGAGGAAAGCATTTGCACGCAGCCGCAGGGCTGGTAGAGGCTGAGGAGTTGGGGTGGCCCGCCAGGTTTTGGCAGTCTAAAAATGGAATTCTTATACAAACTCAGGCGCTGAGTACAACTTCGGCACTGCCGCTTACCGCGCTGTTCGCCCTCCCTGTGTTCCCCCTGTCTGTCCGTCTCTGTCTGTCTCTAAGCCAGTGGGGGCAGCCGCTTCCACCTATCGCGCGATCTCCTTCGCACTGATTGCCCCGAGAGCCGCTCCGCCGGGCCAATCGCCCCCCCCCCGACTCGGATTCTCTGCTGAGTCTCTCTGCTCAGGCAGGCGAAGACAAAAACCAAGCGGCAGCAGCTCAGAGCTGCTCAGCCTGACCCGCCCCCGTCATTCTCCCTAGTAGTCTCTCTCCGCCTGCATAGCAGCCGCGCGGCACGCCACCACAGGCGCCCAGTCATCACCGGCTCTCCTACCGAGGCGTCAACCACCGAAGGAGCTGACCGACTCATAAATTTCAGCAGCAGCGGAAAAATCAGCATCTGAACTCCTGCTTAGAATTCCTGAGTAAAAATTAATAAAGGCACGCTACCAAAATTCCCGTACTTTAGCATTCAACACACCCTACAAGTGTTTATTCACTATTCCGCCTCATTAGCATGGCTGACCTGCGATTCTCCACTTTCAACGGTAGCTCAGCAGCCGCCAGTCCCGGCTACGCCAACAGAGTGTAAGTTGATTTTCCCTGCAAATTTTCAACAGGAAATGAGCCACCCGTTTGGCTATAAATAGAACGCTTAGAGTGGCAACTATGACTGTTAGCTATGATCAAATTTCACGACAGCTATCTGACCACCGAGCGGTCGCCGCACTCCGTTGACGTGTCCTACCAAGGCGGCGGCGAGGTAGGCGGCGGCGTGCAGTACTCGCGCGAGTACAGGACGGAGGTGCGCACCATCGAGTCTGCGCAGCCGGCCAAAGTCAGTGTCGACTTGTCCTCGCCCTACTCGCTGGCCAATCCGTCTTTCGACGTCGATGTTGGCTACGGATACTCTGGGGCGGTGGGGCCGCGAAGTCCCGGGTGAGTTTTGGATCAATGTTTTACCAATAAACGGTTTGTTGTTTCTCCCTGGACGATCAGTTTTCATAACTCTGCAGTCCGATGGACGAACAAACTGACACAACACACAGACTGACATCTACACAAACAAACTGACACAACACACAGACAACTGACACAACACACAAACAAACTGATTCAACACACAAACCGACACAACACAAACAACTGACACAACACCAAAAAACTGACACAACACAGACTGACACAACACAAACAACTGACACAACACAACACAAACAATCTGACACAACACAACACAAACAACTGACACAACACAACACAAACAATCTGACACAACACAACACAAACAACTGACACAACACAACACAAACAATCTGACACAACACAAACAAACTACACAACACAACACAAACTGACACAATACAACACAAACTACCACAACGCACAAACAAACTGACAAAAAACAAACAGACTGACACAACACAAACAGACTGACACAACACAGACTGGCACAACACACAAACAAACTGACACAACACAAACAGACTGACACAACACAAACAATCTGACACAACACACAAACTGACAACACAAACAAACTGACAAAACACAACACAAACTGACACAACACAACACAAATTGACACAACACAACACAAACTGACACAACACAAACAGACTGACACAACACAAACAATCTGACACAACACACAAACTGACAACACAAACAAACTGACAAAACACAACACAAACTGACACAACACAACACAAATTGACACAACACAACACAAACTGACACAACACACAGACTGACACAACACAAACAAACTGACACAACAAGCAAACAGACTGACAGCTACATAAAGAATCCCTTGTGATCTGATAGACCGCCATGTTTCAGCCTTTGATTGCTTTTATAGGTCGTTATTTTATGTTTACCTCCTATGTGCTTTGATTGACCGATATGTGTACTTCCCAGGTGGAATTTGACAGACTGTTTATCGATAGTTTTGTGCCTCTATAGTATCCAAAAACATCAGACGAGTTCATCAGCTCATAAACAATGTTAAACTTTCTGATTGGAAACAGACATGCAGGGTGGGCAGAGTCACTTTGCTGACTCACCTGTGGCAGAGGGCTAAACGCACTCCCATTGGCTGGTCATAAATGACTGCGCTAGTTAATTAAGATTGCCTGCCATTGCATTGCACAGCCGCAGTCGTTTTGCCATAAACTTCAGGCCGCTACTCTCTACAATGCTAAACACGATTGAGTGCCAAGCAGGGCCAAACTGCTCTGGCTCTGCGGTTCTCACATTCTCCAGCCATTCTACATGCGGCTTCCTTTGACTGGCAAAGCATCAGCGCCGATCTTTCTCTCTCTCTCCCTCTCTCTCTCTCTCTCTCAGACCCGAAAGAATTTTACCTGAATTGTTGCCACTGAGAGCTCGCTCAGCCTGAGCTGCCTGGGCTCTCCGTATTCGAGAGTATCTGCTTATTGCGCTGGCGCCACTGCCTGAGGCGGTGCTGGGCGGCCCAGCGCGGCATTAGAATAAAATTTTATGCGAGATGGACCAGGGGGAGGGCACATGACTGCGCATGCCTCCCTCTCTCCTCTCGCTGCGGCAAGTGCAAGCCTGGGTAGCTGAGAGATCAACATCGACTTGAATTGGATGGAAAGCTTCTCTGCTGCTGCCTGAGTAGCAACTCATTGTTGCCAATTAACTGAGCTGACAGCCAGCTTGCGTGTCAGCAACTTGTTTCACCTCAAAAATTCTTTATATACTTTCAGAGTTGCTGTTGTTCTCATTTTTCCTCAGTATGAGCTGACAAACCGGTGCATGCAAGAATTTTTTCTTGTGTTTACACAATGCTATGGTCTTGTGTTTAGGATGAGATTTACACAATGCTATGGTCTTGTGTTTAGGATGAGATTTACACAATGCTATGGTCTTGTGTTTAGGATGAGATCTACACAATGCTATGGTCTTGTGTTTAGGATGAGATTTACACAATGCTATGGTCTTGTGTTTAGGATGAGATCTACACAATTCTATGGTCTTGTGTTTAGGATGAGATCTACACAATGCTATGGTCTTGTGTTTAGGATGAGATCTACACAATTCTATGGTCTTGTGTTTAGGATGAGATCTACACAATGCTATGGTCTTGTGTTTAGGATGAGATTTACACAATGCTATGGTCTTGTGTTTAGGATGAGATTTACACAATGCTATGGTCTTGTGTTTAGGATGAGATCTACACAATGCTATGGTCTTGTGTTTAGGATAAGATTGGATCTCTCTCTCTCTCTCTCTCTATCTCTCTCTCTCTCTCTCTCTCTCTCTCTCTCTCTCTCTCTCTCTCTCTCTCTCTCTCTCTCTCTCTCTAATCATTTGAAATAATTCAACCCACAAAGTTCAGAAGCTGCACAAAACTTATCAGCAAGCGAAACAATTGCAATGAAACTAAATGCTCATTCGGTCTTGTGTGACCTTGAAATTGACCTCAAATAACCCCAGAACGGTCGAGTTTCCAATTGATCAAGAAAGTAACCTTTTCCATGTTCGCCAAAAACCTTCAGTGCCGCCAGCTCTGACAGTCGCCGCCTCGCCGGCCAGCTGGAGTACCGCCAGCAGCAGCGCCAGCCGCCACCGCCCCCGCCGGATCTCGACGACTACGCGAACCTGCCGCCGCAGCAGCACCGCTACGAATTCTCCACCTCGACTTCCAGCCGACAGGTGGCGGCGGCGGCGGCGGCGGCGACGTCCGACTCGGCTCGACCTCCAACATCAGCGGGCCGCGGTCGCCGCAGTACGTCAACGGAATTGTCGGCGGCGGCGCAGGCGGCGGTGTCGGTTACGACTACACGGTGACGGTGGAGACCACCAGGCAGGGGTCGCGGCCTTCAGCCGGCAGCCTGCACGCTTCGCAGGCCTCGGGCCTGGACTGGGCGGCCAGGCAGCAGCAGCAGCAGGTTTCGGTAGACCAGCAGAACCAGTACGTAAACTACCGGGAACTGCGCGACGAGTCTGGTGGTGGCAGCGGTGGAATCACCTTGTCGAGATCTGACAAGTTCGGGTCACTGGGATGTAAGACGCGACTGCGTGATTCCTGATCTTCCCACCTTTATACTAGCTTGTCTACCCTAGCTTGCCTACCCTAGCTTGCCTACCCTAGCTTGCCTACCCTAGCTTGCCTACCCTTAGCTTGCCTACCGTTAGCTTGCCTACCCTAGCTTGCCTACCCTAGCTTGCCTACCCTTAGCTTGCCTAACCTTAGCTTGCCTACCCTTAGCTTGCCTACCCTAGCTTGCCTACCCTAGCTTGCCTACCCTAGCTTGCCTACCCTTAGCTTGCCTACCCACCTTGCCTACCCTAGCTTGCCTACCCACCTTGCCTACCCACCTTGCCTACCCTAGCTTGCCTACCCTAGCTTGCCTACCCTTAGCTTGCCTACCCTTAGCTTGCCACCCTTAGCTTGCCTACCCTTAGCTTGCCTAACCTTAGCTTGCCTACCCTTAGCTTGCCTACCCTTAGCTTGCCTACCCTTAGCTTGCCTAACCTTAGCTTGCCTACCCTTAGCTTGCCTAACCTTAGCTTGCCTACCCTTAGCTTGCCTACCCACCTTGCCTACCCTAGCTTGCCTACCCACCTTGCCTACCCTACTTGTCGACCCCAGCCCACAAATCCTTACCTTACCTTGCTCGCACTCTACCCCAGAGGATTTTCTGTAACTTTGACGAGCCTCAAAGCAGTTTTATGTACGAGCATACAAATGCTCTGCGCACCAATTCAAAATCTTCAATCAATATCTCCGGATTAAAATCCCACAGCTCTCTCCGGCGGCAACGCTCGCGTCAACGCCGGCGGAAGCGCCTCGATGACGCTGCGCTCTCAGGGCAGCGCCGGCGGAGGCGGCGGCGGCGCCAGCAGCGGTGGTGGCGGAGTCGGAGTCGGCTACGGACTCTCAGTCCGCGACATTGACCTGCAGGAGCAGTCGGCCGTTGCCATGACAGCAATGCGCCAGGAGGCCCAGCAGCAGACCAGGACGGAGCGCTCGATGACGCAGCAGCAAGCCCGCCAGGTCGAGATGGTCGACGGAGGCGCCGCGGCATTCCGCGACCCCACCATGGCGGACCTCGTCGCTTACCTGCGCTCCGACAACGACAAGACCGTGCTGAACGCCACCGCCTTCATTCAGCACGTCACATTCGCCGACAACTTCGCCAAGGTGGAGTTTTTCAGGCTAGGCGGCCTGCCGCAGCTGGTGGCGCTGCTGCAGGCGGCTGTCGGCGGTGGTGGCGGCCAGGGCTTCGACCTGCTGCGGAACCTGCTGGGCATCGTGCGCAACGTCACCTTTAGGTGGGCCTTGGGATTTCCGCCTGAGATTCCTGTAGACTTTCAAGGGTTATTATGGGGGATTTAGTCTTGGAATTCTTTCCCTTGAAATTGGATTTCTCTCAGAATTCCTTCTCTAGGATTCCCTCCCCAGGATTCCCTCCCTAGCATTCCCTAACTAGCATTCCCTTACTAGGATTCCCTAACTAGCATTCCCTAACTAGCATTCCCTTACTAGGATTCTCTAACTAAGATTGCCTAACTAGGATTCTCTACCTAGGTTTCCCTCTCTTGGATTCCCTCCTTAGTATTCCCTCTATTGGCTCTCCTTCCCTAGGATTCCCTATTAAGAGAAATGATTATAAAATCAATTTCATCAATTCGTCTCAGATCAAACGAGGATGAAGCTATGAACAAGAAGCGCGAGCAAGTGTCCGACCAGAAACTGGACGAACTCAAGTTCGAGTTGTGCCGCCTTGGGGTTCTCAAGCTGCTCAGCGAGGTCATCGCTACCAGCAGAGACGAGGAGTCGCGCGAAATTGCTTGTGCCGCAGTGTGGAACATCAGCTCGACACCCACGCTCAAGCCCGACGTGATTGACACCTGCGCTCAGACACTGGTGAGCAGAGCTCTCCAGAGTAGATTGGATTGGGAGATTGTAGATTGGATGGTGAAGGGTTAGATTGGATAGGGAGGTGGTAGATTGGATAAATAAGGGGTAGATTAAATATAGAAGATGTAGATTGGATAAAGGAAGTAAGTCTCTAAAATAAAAATGTACTTTCGATACATATCGGTGAACAGATACAGACTGTGCTGCTGCCGCACGCTGGTTTGGAGCTCCGCGGGGAGGCCTACGTAAGCGCGCACCAGCCGATGCACGCCACCTTCCTTTTCTACCTGGCTTCTGGTGTCCTGCGCTCCGTGTCCTCCACGCCCGGCGAGCAGTGGCGGGACCGCCTGCGGCGTGTCGACGGGCTGCCCGACAGCCTGGTCTGGCCACTGCTGTCCGCCCAGGCGGCGCAGCTGGAGGTGAATCAGCCGGGCCTGGAGAACTGCCTGTGCGCCGTGCGCAACCTCGCCTTCGCCTGCCAGGAGGTGGCCGATCCGGCTACCTGCGCCGTCAGGAGGAGGCTAAAGCGGCGGCTGCCGACGGTGCCGCCGCCAAGAAGTCGCCGCTGGCCTGCTGCGGTTCCGGACAGTCGAAGGACAAGCGGCAGCCAGCGGGGCAAAAGAAGCCGCAGCAGAAGCAGCCGGCTGGCGGCAAAGGCAAGGCGACCACCGAGCAGGCGCCGATCATCCAGCGTCGGATGCCGAACCCGGTGCACGGCATGGACCGGATCTGGTGCCCAGCCGACATGGCGCCGCTACTGCTGCACATGCTGGACGCCTGCCAGCGGCCGCACATGTTTGAGGCCGCGGCCGGCACCGTGCAGAACCTGGCCGCTTGCTCCTGGCAACCAGCTGTGGACTTCCGGAAGCAGTTCCGGGCGGCAAAGGGGCACCACCTGCTGTGCCAGCTTGTGGCCGAGGCCCCGCCGCCGCTCTGGTCTGCCGTGGTGACCCTGGCGACCGCCTACCGCAACGTGCTGCAGGACTCGGCGCCCAAGGAGGTACGCTTCATCAATCAATCATTCAATCAATCAATAAATTAAATAATCAATTAATCAACCCATCAATCAATCAATAAATCAACAGTCAGTCAGTCAATCAATCAATGAATCAATGAATCAAGCAATGAATTAACAATTAACAATCAATCAATCAATCAATCAATCAATCAATCAATCAATCAATCAATCAATCAATCAATCGATTAATCAATCAATCAATCAATCAATCAATCAATCAATCAATCGATTAATCAATCAATCAATCAATCAATCAATCAATCAATCAATCGATTAATCAATCAATCAATCAATCAATCAATCAATCAATCAATCGATTAATCAATCAATCAATCAATCAATAATTCAGGTGACAGCTCAGCAGGTGCAGCTTCTGGCTTCAATTCTGCCGCCAGCCCAGGCGTCGTCGCAGGCCGGAGGCTCGAAGGAGAAGCCGCTGCCCCCGGGCGCCCGGCGCCCAGCCGACCAGCAGGCCGCCATCATCGCCGCCCTGTTCGCCGCGCTGCGCCGCGAGCCCGGCGTCGTCACCGAGGAGCTGTTCCGCTGCGGCGCCGTGGCCAGCCTGGTGCACATCAGCGGCAACCCGGCCGGCAACACCGAGACTGTCGTCCGGTATGCTGATGCGCTGCTCGCCTTCCTTGCCTCGAGCGGTGAGGGAGCCGCAAACAGGTGAGGATGGGGACTCAAAGCTGCCTACTGATTGCTTACTGAGCGCTATTTGCTTTCCAAGTCCCAATCTATCAATTGTTTTCTATGCAGCCGATTTACCTCCAAGTCCGCGATTTAGCTTCCAGTCGATCTATCTACCTTCCAATCTGTCAATCTACCTTCCAATCTGTCAATCTACATTCCAATCTGTCAATCTACATTCCAATCTGTCAATCTACCTTCCAATCTGTCAATCTACCTTCCAATCTGTCAATCTACATTCCAATCTGTCAATCTACCTTCCAATCTGTCAATCTACCTTCCAATCTGTCAATCTACCTTCCAATCTGTCAATCTACATTCCAATCTGTCAATCTACCTCCCAATCTGTCAATCTACATTCCAATCTGTCAATCTACCTTCCAATCTGTCAATCTACATTCCAATCTGTCAATCTTACCTTCCAATCTGCCAATCTACATTCCAATCTGTCAATCTACATTCCAATCTGTCAATCTTACCTTCCAATCTGTCAATCTACATTCCAATATGTCAATCTACCTTCCAATCTGTCAATCTTACCTTCCAATCTGTCAATCTACATTCCAATCTGTCAATCTACCTTCCAATCTGTCAATCTACATTCCAATATGTCAATCTACATTCCAATCTGTCAATCTATATTCCAATATGTCAATCTTACCTTCCAATCTGTCAATCTACATTCCAATATGTCAATCTACCTTCCAATCTGTCAATCTACATTCCAATATGTCAATCTACATTCCAGTATGTCAATCTACATTCCAATATGTCAATCTACATTCCAATCTGTCAATCTACATTCCAATCTGTCAAGCTACCTTCCAATCTGTCAATCTACCTTCCAATCTGTCAATCTACATTCCAATCTGTCAATCTTACCTTCCAATCTGTCAATCTACATTCCAATATGTCAATCTACCTTCCAATCTGTCAATCTACATTCCAATCTGTCAATCTTACCTTCCCATCTGTCAATCTACATTCCAATCTGTCAATCTTACCTTCCAATCTGTCAATCTACATTCCAATCTGTCAATCTTACCTTCCAATCTGTCAATCTACATTCCAATCTGTCAATCTACATTCCAATCTGTCAATCTACCTTCCAATCTGTCAATCTACATTCCAAGCTGTCAATCTACCTCCCAATCTGTCAATCTACATTCCAATCTGTCAATCTACCTTCCAATCTGTCAATCTACCTTCCAATCTGTCAATCTACATTCCAATATGTCAATCTACCTTCCAATCTGTCTATATGCCTTTCTCCTTTTTACCTTTCTGCCTACTTACGAGTATTAATCTACCGTTGTACCTCCAAATCTGCCTACCTACGTTTCAATCTACCGATCTACCTACCTAATAATCTACCTAAAAATGACTCCCATCAACTCACAATTTCACCCTCTCCCCCCATACCTGCTCAGGAACCGTCTGCGTGACGAGTTCGGCTGGAGCGGGCCGCACAAGTCCAGCCAGCATCAGCTGCTGCGGAAGCAAAAGCCAAAGAGCGGCGCGGCAGCGGCCCCGTCCGGGTCGGTCTCCGCCTCTGCCACCGTGCAGAAGAAGACTGTCCAGGAGCAGCACATGCACGGCTCGTCCGCCTCAGCCGGTGCTGGCAGTGGCGTGAATATCGCATACGACAATGCGGGCTTCCAGGTGGGCGGGGTTGCGACCTTAGCATTGCAATACATTGATTGAGTCATCACTGATCGCCACACAGATTTGCCACACAGATCACACACGTAGATCATATCACACATCACACGCACGTCACAAACACATCATTTCCAGCATCGCACCTGTCCTCTTAAAGCCAAACTCTTCTCCCTCCATCCTCCTTTCCAAGCCCACCACCCTGGAGCTGCGTGCCACCTCTTCCGAGCCGCAATACGCGCAGATCAACAGAGGCGAGAGGGGCTACGGCTACAGCGCCACCACCACGACAAAGACCACCACGGTAGTGCAGAGCCAGCAGGAGCAGGAGCAACAGCAGGTGGCTGACAGCTGGGTTTGAGGCCGAAATTAATTAATAATACTTCAATTTCCTATGACTAACCGCCAGCTCATCGCGGATTTGCTGTTTCTTTGCATAAATTATTGTTTTATTTTTGCTTCTGCTTTTGCGAATGACTATATGGAAATTGTTTTTTAACCTTGGAAATAGTGGACTCGTTCTGGACACTGCTCTCTTTTTGTCTCTCCCCTCTCTTCTCGTCTCTCCCTCTCTTCTTGTCTCTCCCCTCTCTTCTCGTCTCTCCCCTCTCTTCTTGTCTCTCCCCTCTCTTCTCGTCTCTCCCTCTCTTCTTGTCTCTCCCCTCTCTTCTCGTCTCTCCCTCTCTTCTTGTCTCTCCCCTCTCTTCTCGTCTCTTCTTGTCTCTTCTTGTCTCTCCCCTCTCTTCTTGTCTCTTCCCTCTCTTCTTGTCTATCCCCTCTCTTCTTGTCTATCCCCTCTCTTCTTGTCTCTCCCCTATTTTCTTGTCTCTCCCCTCTCTCCTTGTCTTTCCCCTCTTTTCTTTTCTGTCTCATCTCTTTTTGTCCCTAACTCTCTCCCATCAGATCAGTAGAATGATTGATAATCTAACATTCAAATCTATACAAAGCACCCTGTTTATTTGCGCGCTTTTAGTGACCGTTAAAACTGACTTTTAAGCTGCATAAACTTACTGTTTTGTTGTTAATTTTTCTTGAAACAAATCGAACGATGCGTTCACGCTGGGTGATTTTGTCAAATGCTATAACCTTCGCTGACCTGTCAATCACCCGGCAGACAGAAGCAGAAGGCGTGCGCCAGCCGGTCAGCCAGTCTCTGACTCACCTGAGCTCACCTGCATCTCTAACCAATTCTCATTGTGCTGTGATTTCCCCCTAACAACAAAACCACCCAAACCCGTGCGGACATTGTACCCGTTTAGCGACCTTGAACTTCTTTTTAAGACTGATGATGCAGTGCCCCAAATTCGCGCTCATTTTAATTGAAGTTCAAGCCAACAGTTTTACAATTTTATTCATCTTGCAAGGAAGGCATGTCACGTTTTATGAGTGACTCAAAAACAAGACAGCTGCTTTTAGTTCTGTGCTTGCTGAAACACCCGCGGAGCCGGTCTCTTAATACGAATATGCTTCCATAATTAACCTGCTAGCGCATCAAAATATAGATATATGTATAAGCATCTGTAAAATACACCTGATCCTCAGATCCTCAAATGTCATATCCAACACATTTTTGTTACTATGAAACCATTCAAAAGGGATTGTTAGATTCTGTGCGTATTTTATTGCTGCAAGTAGTATACCTGTTAAGTAAAACAATTATTTAGTTTAGTTGAAATAAACGGCACAGCGACTTGCTCCATTATTTTGGTTGGCTTAGGAGAACTTTTGGTCTTGCGTGTGGCTGCCTCTGTGGTGGTGCGTACTTTCTGATCTGATAACCTGCTTCCCAATCTGATAACCTGCTTCCCAATCTGATAACCTGCTTCCCAATCTGATAACCTGCTTCCCAATCTGATAAACTGCTTCCAAATCTGATAACCTGTTTCCCAATCTGAGAATCTGCTTCCTAATCTGCTAAACTGATTCCCGATCTGATAACCTGCTTCCCAATCTGCTAAACTGATTCCCGATCTGATAACCTGCTTCCCAATCTGATAACCTGCTTCCAAATCTGATAACCTGTTTCCCAATCTGAGAATCTGCTTCCCAATCTGAGAACCTGCTTCCCAATCTGATAAACTGCTTCCCAATCTGAGAATCTGCTTCCCAATCTGAGAATCTGCTTCCCAATCTGAGAATCTGCTTCCCTATCTGAGAAGCTGCTTCCCAAATGGAGAATCTGCTTTCCAGTCCAAAAATCTGCTTCCCTATCTGAAAACAGCTTTAAAAATAAAAATCTGATTCCCTAGGAAAAAAATTCCTTTCAAAAAGTAGAATCTGCGTACTGAAGTGAATCAGAGCTCGTATTGCATAAAAAGCGATACAACCGGCGGTTCCTGCGAGTGGCGGAGCGCAAAAGCAGCTATGGGCCTTCTTTTTGTTGTTTTCATTTTTCTAATGGGCAGACTTATTTACGAGCTGTGAGCGCTGCGCCTGCTAAGGTTGGGTGCGCCGAGATGACCCTCATCTCTTCATTTTCAAATTTGCGTAAAAAATAACCAGATATTCTAATCGGAAACAGCTAGAGAGTAATCCGAGGGACACAAAGGAAGTTTGCAATTATGCATTTTAGTTATCTTGTGACGCGATTAGTTTGCAGTGGGCGACGTTATTGCCGCTTCTGACACCTAAAGTATGTCAATCCTGACACCTAAAGTATGTCACTCCTGACACCTAAAGTATGTCACTCCTGACACCTAAAGTATGGCACTCCTGACAACCTAAAGTATGTCACTCCCCTGACACCTAAAGTATGGCACTCCTGACACCTAAAGCATGTTACTCCTGACACCTAAAGTATGTCACTCCTGACACCTAAAGTATGTCACTCCTGACACCTAAAGTATGTCACTCCCCTGACACCTAAAGTATGGCACTCCTGACACCTAAAGCATGTTACTCCTGACACCTAAAGTATGGCACTTCTGACACCTAAAGCATGTTACTCCTGACACCTAAAGTATGGCACTCCTGACACCTAAAGCATGTTACTCCTGACACTCCAAGTATGTCACTCCTAACATATTTTGTCTACTTTTATAATATGAGTCTTTCTTGCGTCACAGAGAGTGAAAGCAAAAAAAAATTAATGCAGTACTTTAGCCAGGTGTTTTATAATATAGGATTAAAATGGCGGAGTAATAGACGGCGCGGAGCGGCAGGGAGCCAACCATGTAGCTAGAAGAAGTTGTTTACAAAGTTGCATGCAGAGCGGCCTGACTTGAACCCCCAAAACCCATTGTGCGACGGACTGTCTCGAGCAGAGAGTAAACAGCATTCCATAATTTACCAGCTGCACTGCGCAATGCTCTCCTCTGCTCAACTGCTCTCTGCATCTCCGCGGGCTGGGCTGAGCCGTACATTTAGTTAGTAATAATCTGGACAGAGCATGTACATTGTTGTTGCATAGGGAATTGGGGGGGGGCTGCACAGGGACCGAGAGAGAGGTAGAGGGAGACAGGAGTGCAAGTAAGCGAGTACAGGGTACAGTGCGTAGATAGTTTACCGTATCCTAGCAACCAGAAGAGAGCTGTGAGGGTGGAGAGCTGGCGAAGGGGGTGGGTGCAGTCACTCACAGCACCCCTGATCATTCTTTCTCGCTAAGCCCGTCATGGAGCATAAAAAAGCAACACGCATTGAGTCGCAGAAGCCTTAGCAGCGATAAGAACTTTTTATTGGTGTCTCTGCGCTATTAGGTGACACTTTCTGGGAGAGAAACATAAAGTGCACTGGGATTCGTGTAAGTTCAAAGCTTTCAATTAGTCCTAATTAAATGGCACACGCAGTTAGTCTTATCGCCCATAATAATTTTTTGTCGTCGTCGTTAAATGAACTAATTTTGGCACATTGCACGGCTTCTACATGTTTTTGCGATGCTATTCACGTTATTCGTGAAATATATTGCGACTAATTTTATGAACGAGCCTTAAGACACTAATTTTATTACCAATTATGGGGGTAATACATGTAGATAAGAATTAAGGTACTAGTTATACTCCAGACTCCAAACCCACCGCAGTCCAGGTGATGATGCGCAAGCCAAACTCGGTAGTCTGCTACATTTGCCAGCGCGAATTCGGGACAGCGTCGATTAGCATCCACGAGCCGCAGTGCTTGAAGAAGTGGCAGATCGAGAACGACCAGCTGCCCAAGCATTTGAAAAGGCCTCTGCCTAAGAAACCGGTTGAACTTCCCGCGATTGGCGGCAAGGGAAGGTAAGTCGCTTTGAGTATTTTTAATTCTCTGATGCTAAGGCAGTTGATGAAGATATTGAAAGAGTAGCTGGACAGACATCGGGGGGATAACTGGACATACATTTGGGAAATAACTGGACAGACATCGGGGGAATAGCTGGACAGACATCGGGGGAATAACTGGACATACATTTGGGGAATAACTGGACAGACATCGGGGAATAGCTGGACAGACATCGGGGATAACTGGACATACATTGGGGGAATAACTGGATAAACATCGGGGGAATAGCTGGGCAGACATCGGGGGAATAACTGGACAGACATCGGGGGAATAACTGGACAGACATTGGGAGAATAGCTGGACAGACATCGGGGGAATAGCTAGACAGACATCAAGGAATAGCTGGGCAGACATCGGTGGAATAGCTAGACAGATATCAAGGGAATAGCTGGGCAGATATCGGGGGAATAACTGGACAGACATTGGGAGAATAGCTGAGCGGATGAGTCCAATGATCTCCCCCTCAAACCCCAGCTACGATATCAACGCCTACAACGAGGCCGCTTGGGAGGCCGCCAAGAGCCAGCTGGTGCCCTGCGAGAACTGCGGCCGCACCTTTGCCCCGGATCGCCTGCCTGTGCACCAGCGTAGCTGTAAGCCGGGCAAGCCGCTGAAGCCGGGGCCACAACAACAACAACAAAAACAGCAGCAGCAGCAGCAACAACAACAACAACAGCAGCAGCAAAAGAAACCGCTAACGCCAAACCTCCAGGTGCAGCAAAGCAACTCGAGGCCGGGAACAGCCACTCTTGAGAATCCCAAGGTTTGTTCTATTGCTTCTGAATCTAAGGCTCGTTCACATTACCTTCAAATGAAGCCGATTTGCGTGTGATTATGCTGTCCATACGTATTGTTAGTCAATTTATACATGGTTTCTGATTTTATTGTTTAATAAATGGAGGTGCGAACGAACTCTTCTCTCTCCGAAAACCCGCCCAGGTGCTGATCAAGATGCCAGCTGCCGCTACCGGAGGCAGCAGTGGCGTAGGCGGAAGCAAGTGCAGCTGTGGAGCGGTGATGAAGCCGGGCTTCAAGTTCTGCCCGGACTGTGGCGAAGCGGCTCCCGCGGAGCCCCAGAAGCCGCAGCAGCCGCCGCCGCAGAAGAAGCAGCAGCCACCAACGCAGCAGCAACCGCAGCAAGAACCTAAAAAGTCCGCTCCAGCAGCCTCGAAGCCGGCAGCCACCGGGCCGCCATCTGTGACCTGCTACATCTGCGGCCGGCCGTTTGGCAGCAGCAGCATCGACATTCACACACCGAAGTGCCTGGAGAAGTGGCGTATCGAAAATTCTAAGCTGCCGAAGCACCAGCGCAGGCCGGAGCCGCAGAAGCCGGCAGCTCTGGGAGGCGGCGGCGGCGGCGAGACAAGCAATGAGGCTGCCTGGCAGGTGCGTCTCTTGCTATAGTTTATTTTTAGCTCTATGACTGGGAGTCTGCACACCAGATTTTAAGATCCCTTGTCACCATCTTGCAATTGTCTGACCCATTCAGTGCCTTCGTTGTCTTAACTGAAATCCAATTCCCTTCCGAGTCACTTAGACTGAGTCACTTTTTCAGACATGATAGATAACATTGATCTAAAAGTTTTTTTAGTTGCTGTGGCTTGCAGATCAAGCTACAAAGAGCCCTAGCGTTGCCTGAGAATGAGAAACTAAGAGCAAGTGTTCATTTAAATCTGCTGTGTGATTCTGTGTTGAGAACAGATGGTCGACTTAGTGCCAGCACTGACAGACTACTATAGAACCACTGAAACAACCAAATAATGCCGAAACCGCAAACAGTCGGCCCAGTCTCAGCTGATTCCCTGCGGCAACTGCGGTCGGAAGTTCGCCACGGATCGCATCGAAGTACACGAACGGGTCTGCAAGCCGAAGGGCGCCGCTGGCGGAGGCGGAGGCGGAGGCGGCGGCGGTGGCGGCACCTCGAGCTACACGACTCCCGAGCCGGTGCGAGTTCCAGCCAAACCGCGCACAGTCGTCTGCTACATCTGTAGCCGCGAGTTCGGCACCAAGTCCATCTCAATCCACGAGCCGCAGTGCCTGGAGAAGTGGCGCGTTCAGAACGCTGCCATGCCCAAGGAAATGCGCCGTCCGGAACCCGTGAAGCCCAAGGAGATGCCGGTCGCGCGGCGGCCGCGGTGCCTACGACATCGCCGCTACAACGAATCGGCCTGGGAGGCGGCCAATCGGCGCTGGTGCCGTGCGGCAATTGCGGCCGGACCTTCAACCCGGACCGGCTGCCCGTGCACCAGCGCAGCTGCAAGCCCAAGTGATGTCCGAGCATCGATTCACGCAAAAAAATTATTGTTATCAGATACAGGTATGAATAGATATACTCGTATTATGCTCAGAGAAAAGTACAATTTTACGATTTATGGTACACTTTCATTTAACTTGTTAGCCTGAAGTTCAAACCCTTGCAAGAATTTGGTGAGTGTTTATTATACACAATTTTTTTTCAAAACCATGGCCGTAGGGAGAGATTATTTGAAACTTTGAACTGCTGCCTGGATGTTTACAGACCAATATCTAGATGACGAGGCATTTGGCCGTCTAAAATACAATTTTAGCACTAGCTGCTTAACCCACAACGCAACACACCATACGTCTAAGCCAGTTTTAAAGTGCTATTAGCGGTTTGCAATTATTGGAATAGTAAATACGTATTGTTTATTCCAGTTAGTGAGCTTTATACTAGAAAATTGAAAATGCTACTACATGTGGAAACCAGTGAGCAGCAGGTAGCATTTTTTATATAAAACTTGAGCCTCGGCCAATCACTATCGAATAAATATTTTATACATGTAGCTAAATGAACTTTTGACCTCGCCTGTGTTAATAACTATTTTGTAATGAACACATTTAGCTAGTGCACAAAGTGTACCTCAAGCAACCATTGTTTACAAATTATGGACAGCGATGGAGCATCTGTGATAGCAGCGACAAAAAATGCAAATTTATTAGATTCCTTATTGAATTTTTAGCTCAGTTTTCTATAGCTACCGTCTTTTGCGCTCCGCCAACAGATTTTATCATTGATTTTCTCCAAAAGATTTACTTAGCTTCTTTGCAAGTTCTGATAAAAAACTCATACCTCGGATTTGAAGCTTCAATCCTGCCGCTTAAATTTAACGGTACGGTGGCAAAACGTTTTCCTTGTCATAAAATCCAAAAGACTAAAAATATTTGTCTTCCTCTCTTTAGAGTTTGCCGTGTGTCTGACTGAACAATAGATCATATGCTTGCTCTTTTTTAAAAAACAATAACGCAGCTTAAGTTATTGGTAAACCCAGAAATCTTCCTTTTTATTGCAAGTTTCAACCCCCCCCAATCTGTCAGCATGTACATTTGTGGCTACATGTTACTCGTATAATTATTTTTGTTAAGTTTACAATAATGAGCTACTTAGCTTCTTAAAATTTATAGTAATAAAACCTCAAATGCAAACGAATTAAATTAAACCTGAAGCCGCTTTAGTTAAACTCGAAAAAAAATTTCCTGATAGGAATTACTGAGTGCATTCAATTTTATTTAATATAGTCAGCCTAATTGACAGCCACTGCAGGTTTGCTCGCAGTCGGCCGGCCCAAAGAAAGCGGTAGTTCTTGTTGTCCTGGCAACCACCCTAGACAAATTCACAGCAGGAGTGCCACTTTGAATCGTAGTAGAAGCTAAGGCGGCTCTGTTGGTAGGGCCCATTGTTCAAAATGTCTATGGTAATTTACGTTAAGGCAATAGTCTATGATGCATTGTATGGTGCCTAAAATAAAATAATCTATGGTTGTAAGTGGGGCTTCGCCACCACACACAACATTCTCCCTTCCCACTCGGATCCTGATGGAAAAATTGACAATGAAGTTAGCTGGCAGTGAGAAAACATGGTAATGGCCATGTTTACCAATGCCATGAATTTTCATTTCAGACAACCCTCCATTGCCTTGAACTCTCCTCAGTTGCGAGACGAAAAAGTAAAATTCATCGACCAATGTGTATTTTTTGGCAAGTGTGGAAATAAGCGCGCACAGGCACAAGTGCGCAAAACCACAGTGACTTTACCGCGCAGGCAATTTTTACTGCTGAGACATAAGCGCGGAGGCAATTTTTACGACTATCCGGCACAAAGTCACGAAGCTGATGGTCCGGCACAAAGTCAGGAAGCTTTATTTTTTGGCTACGCCACCATTTGGGACGACCACACGTCCTTGGAGCAGCACATTGACGCTGTAAATGCTTCGGAAACTTTCAGGAGCATCGAGAAGGGCCTCGTAAGTGACGTCGGCGTCCTCGGATAGCGGCGGAATGATTCTGCGACGCTGTCGATACATTGTGCTTTCGACGATTTCCGCAAAAGCCGATCCCAGTCGCCACGGAAGCAGCTGTGCACTCTACGTCGCCCCACCCACTCACTCAGCGAGAACTGCACTGACTTGATGGGAAAGCTGAATACGCCTATGTCTTATTATTCTAATAACTTCAAACTGCAGAATTCAGATTGATGTGTCTAGAATGCGCGCTTGTGCCAGACTCATGCGTTTTTAATGCGCGCTTGTGCCAGACTCATGCATTTAAGATGCTTCAACAGGTGGCGCTTGTGTCAGTGCGCGCTTGTGTCACTGAGAGCAGTTTAAAAAATGCGCGCTCATGTCATGCGTCCCGGTGCAACAGGTCGTTTGGACTGGCCTGGTCAGGAGTGGATGTTGCGTGGACGCAGTTTTTGCCAAGTTTAAAGCCAGC